>JAHDVF020000813.1:0-260793 GCA_022606425.2 Lepidostoma basale | reverse complement strand
TCCCAGAATCAGCTGGCTAATTCTCAGTATCAGGACCAGTCCAGGTCCTTTAACGTCCTCCCGGTCGGCCTTGAGCGGAGAAGATATGACCTTGACCTTGGAAGAGGTTTCCAGAATGGTGGATCTAACGATAGGTTCTCGTTCAGCTCGGCCGGAGCCAACACCAATGCCTACGCGCGATTCTCCTAGCCAGAGCGTAAAGAAACGGTAGAATTATGCTAATGGACGGAATCATGAACAAGGCCTGCCGCGTTCGTGCAAAATACACAGTTATTTCTTTTGAAGTATTATCTTTAATATTAATTTTCCACATTAATCGTATAGCCATAACCAAACAACGATATTCCGACGTACTGCGCACTGCAACACCGGGAGCGAAAGGATTGGAAGTTCGTTTTTAATCGCGGGCAATCCCCAACCGGTTTGTCGGGATACTTTTTTAATCTTCATTGACGCAGGAATTATTTTTGTCTGAATGAGGAAAAATCAAGATATTTATATGCAAATCACAATATTTATAGATCTTGTAATATATTATATTCTTAATGTAGTTACCAACTAATAAACAAATATATTAAGTAATGCCACAAGCTAAAATATTAATAATATTATAAGCATTAAATGCACAGCTTAAAATGATATAGGGTCAAAGCACCAATGAATGACCGTTTAAGGTTCAGCTTGTACTGAAATCCACATTAAAGGCATTAATTCTATTATTTCAGTGTACAAAATAAAAGTAAACAATAAAAAACACATTGACTTCTCTAAATTCTCTAATTTTTTTTATTGAAATATGAGTATTACTATTAAAATTAATATTTATTTAAAAAAATAGCACAATCACCAGTAAATGACCACTTCAGGTTATATTGATACAATACATAGATTTTGTTACATTGTCAAATTATGAAACACCCTAACATATAAAAATATGTAAATATTCAAAGAATTGCATAATTAATAACATTGAAAAAACACTTACCACACTTTTCCTTATAAAAAACTACTAATAATCTCAAAACATCAACGGGAAGGTGCACTTTTACCGTTTGACAAGGCACAGTTCAAAACTGATAGTTTTGTTTCTTACCAACAGTTGTCTCTGCCTACCTCTTTTGTCATAGTTTCTTAGGATTAAAGTTTTTTTGACTGGACACATAGAGCAATTCTTATTATGTTTTGTTTTATTAACCAACGGTCATTGACTGGGGGGCGGTCAATCACTGGTGCTTCGACCCTACAAAGTTTACCAGTGAGATGTAAAATGTATTTAATTTGTATATTTGTAACTATAGAAAGCATAATCACTTCATTTTGATATTATTCAAAAGAATCAAATTATTTTTCGTTCTTTTATTTGAAAGTTTTAATTTGACAATTTATTCTTACGTTCTAGGTAGGAATAATAATGTGCAGAAATAACAAAATAAATAAAATAAAAAACGTTTAATTTTATAGACGATTTGATCACAGAGAACGTGCTACGCTTATGCCTTATGATTCTATAGACATGTCTAGAGAACAGATATTGAAGCCATTATAATTTTGTTGTTTTTTTAATCGTCCGAAATAAAATATTATCACCTTTATTAGACACGCCTTTCAAAAAGTAATTATTAAAATAGCCGTCCGACATTTGAAAAGCTCATCAAATTACAGACAAAAAAAACTACGCGAATACAATGCGAAATTTGGCAACGTTTAGCTCGAATTACAAAAGTTTAATATGATATTTTGCATAATATTATAAAGATTTATTACTATAGCGTAAACGGCTTATAAAGACTGCCCTACTAACTTGCTAAATGTCATAGCTATCTCGCGTATCCGCTTTCCAAAATCGTAATTGATCCATATCTTAGTTTATGGTAATAACCTCAAAACATAAACATGTAATCTTCTTGAAACAATCTTTTTTAATTCGAATAGCTGTTGAATTAAATTGTTTTTTTACAATTTGTTTTTTGAATGTACACAAATACTTTTACCCATTGCAGGTTAATACTTTTTTAAGGATATTGTATCTCATTAGAGACGAAGATGTAAATTCTTTGGAAACAGAATATGGTAATCGAGGCGTTTACAGGACTTATGACCTGTCATTGGTTGGGTTAAGCGATCACTTTATGTTAACAACATCCCCATTCCGACCTTCTTACGACCACTACGTCTAATAAATTTTTGGAACTTGTATATATGCTACTATATTAAATAACTTTTTAGGTCAATCTACACATTTTTTAGGTCAATCTACACTAGCGCCATCTATTAAGACTATTTGTAAGCATTAAGCAGAAAACCTTTATTAATGCAATGTGAAAAAACTTTTGAAACTTTTTGAAAACAACCAATGACAGGTCATAAGTCCTGTAAACGCCTCGACTACCATATTCTGTTTCCAAAAAATGTACATCTTCGTCTCTATTGAGATACAATTAATCCTAAAATTGGTTTTAGTTTCTTTAAACACATGCAATCTCTTTAAAGTGTGTAAGAACACAGAATACTAAAGTAGTGTACGGGCATCTTGGATGAAACAAAATGGACGCATGTGATAATGAAAACACTTTTAGAACTCATCGATTATTACAATGATTCCACGTATGCTAATCGTTTGGGCCACTTTATTAGTAATATTTTTTCTTTATAATCTCGGCGTTTCTCTATCCAACTTGTTTGATAGATTTGTTGTACGTTTTCAGTACGACTTGTTGATTTTTCTCTTTTCTACGTTCAAACGAACACCGTTAGACGTATGTTCACCCATACTTAACTAACAATTAGCCTAGTTAACCTTTCATACATTATATAAATCACAAGATATGGGTCAATCTGCTGTTTCAGCCACATGTTTACTTTCGTTTGGTATTTTTGATATGATATTAAATTATTTTTTCAACTGTTCTGTACCATAGAAATGTTGATTCCAAAAATAATCGACGAAGTTTTAACATAAAAAGTCGAAAACGGTTGGCTAGAGACGTAATACCTGTTTGTGGAAGAATACACAGTTATTTTTATAAACTAAAATATTAAATAATTGATACGAATTAAAAAGTCTGTTTTCTTAGGAGTTTTGTTATATTTTATAGGAATAAAGTTTTTCACCTTGCTAAAACATTTGATAATGCCTAGGCAATGCGAAACATGTCAATCCTGTAAAATATAATATGACTTCTAGAAAACAGCCATTTTATTAGTATTTATTTTTTAGTGTTTTACATAATTGTTCAAGAAAATAATTTAAAAAAAAATAAAGTTAAGGCAGGCTTATGGAATTTCATAAAGACGAGTTGTTTAATGAATTTAACCACTATTTGTGACTTTTGAGTTTATTTTTATATACATTTATTGACGATTATATTTTTCATTATCGAGAGAACGATATAAAACTGTTTAAAATAGTTTGATTCCATTCTTCTGATTGTTAAAGCGTCAAACATTTTAAACATTTCTAGAAAAATAATCTCAAAACTGGAAGAAAATTACTAAGATATTGCTCATCTCTTATTGTGCTTAGACTCTTCATGTCGTTTTTACTAACTAACTAACTATCACGCCGTCTCCCCGGAGGGCTAGGCAGAAATAATGGACCGCCACGCTGTTCTGTCCTGACGTATTTCTTTCGCCTCTTCTTCATTCATACATCTTGTCATGCACGCAAGTCGATTTCTCCGACTTCTTACGTGACCGATATTTAATATTTGATTGATTTGATCGTCCCACGTTTTCCTCGGCTTTCTTCTATTTCTAGCTCCGTTCACGCCGTTTATATATACCATCTTCACCATTCTGTCTTCACTTATTCTTTCCATGTGTCCAAACCATCTTAATGACTCGTTCATTATTTTGTTCATAACACTTTGATTCGCACCGCATTCACTTCTTATACTTGCATTTGACACTCTATCATATACAGATTTACCACACATTCGTCTTAGAGATCTCATTTCTGCTGCATTTATTTTACTTTCATCTTTCTGTTGCCATTTCCATGATTCACTCCCATACATAAGGATGATTCCGACTGGTCGTTTTTACTGTCTTGAAATGGATGCCGAAACAATTGTTGATACAATTACTGATAATAATAATAGCTTCGTATGAAATTCATCATACATATAAATATTTTTGATGTCTGATCTAAATGCACTTATATATCTAGCCTAAATCTAACAATACTCATGGCTCTAAGTATCATGCAATAAACTCCTTGATCTTTTATGATGCCTTTTATCATTCGAATCATCCAAGCGTGATTTCTGTACAATTTTCTTGCATTCTATGCAAAGAGCTCCTAGTAATAAACTAACTAACTAACCATCACCGTCTCGCCGAATGGGCTGACACACTTTTCTTTCCTGACATATTTCTCTTGCTTCCTCAACATTCATACATCGTGTCATGCACGCGCGTCGATTTTTCTGACTCCTTTTTTTTTGTTTTTGTTTATTTGATTTATTTGATCACGCCATGTTTTCCTCGGTCTAACTCTATATCTGGTTACATTTACATCGTTTACATATACTTATTTTACCATTCTTTCTTAATTCATTCTTTCCACATGTCCAAACCATCTTAATGATCCTTTCATTATTTTGTTCATAACACCATCATTCGCACCGCATTCACTTCTTATATTTTCATTCAACACTCTATCATACTCAGAGTATCCACACATTCGTCTAAGAGATCTTATTTCTACTGCATTTATTCTACTTTCATCCTTCTTTTCCCAGTTCCATGATTCGCTTCCATACATAAGGTGTCAAACAGGGTTGCGTAATGTCCCCGTGGTTATTTAATCTATATATGGACAAGTGTATGAAAGAGCTGAAAGGGTTGGATGTAGGTGCCAAAATGAGCGGAGTGTCAGTAAGCTGTCTCTTGTATGCGGGTGACGCTGTCCTACTTGCAGACAACGAGCTCCGAGTAATTCTTTTATTAATGGTATATATTCACCCTGCAATATCTTCTATTAACATTCATATAATTTAACTATTTTATATGTAATGGTTGATCACATTTTCATCTGAAAGATTATCTATTGCAATTGTTTAAATCATCTTTCTTTTGCATGTTCATAAAATTAGTTACGATAATATAATTTTTAATATTTGTTGTACAATATTATGAGATGCGCTTTAAGCAAAATAAGTATGTTTACAGATATGAGCCATTTTTTTTATCGGAGTTGATTCATATGTTTACAGCACGTTTTAATATTGAATTTCACGGAAATCGTGCTACTTTAGAAGATAACATAAAACAAAAACTATCGTGAATACGTTTTGATGATTTTTTTGGCAGACCGAATGTTTCAGGAAATAACTCGCTTAATTTATAAGGTTACATGACGTTATATAATATTTTTCAAGCACTTCGCGTACTTTTATACTTTTTCTTCTTCAGTCTGTTGTGGCAGTCCACTCCTGGACATAGGCCTCCTCTCGTATTTTCCACTCCCTTCTATCCTGAACGATCCGCATCCAGGCACTTCCTGTACTCTTCCGGATATCGTCGCGTCAACGCAACTGTGGGCGCCCAACTCCACTCTTTGTCATTGTCGAGAACCATCACAGCAACCGCCTTGTTTACGTTTCATCTGGGTCATGAGCTAGGTGTCCCGCCCAACACCACTTAAGGGTTGCGACCAAATTGATGACGTAGAAAACTTTTGTCCTGACTCGTATGTCCTCATTCCTGACCCTGTCCCGCAAGCTAATATTCTTATTATTTTTTCTCAGCCTATTCCCGTCCACTCCTGGACAAAGGTCTCCTCCATTCGCTTCCATGTCACTCTGTCATGTGCAGACTGCACTCAGGTTATTCCGACGTGTCTGTTCAGATAATCCTTCCACCGTAGTTGCGGTCGCCCTGCACTTCTCTTCGCCGTCCACGGTCTCCAAGTCAGCAGTCTTCTTGTCCACTTTTCGTCTGAGCTTCTGGCTACGTGATCTGCCCATCGCCATTTTAGATTAGCTAAGATTAACTTTAATACAACTCATATAATACTCGTAAAAAAACAGAGTTCATTGCAGGCTTCTATACTTTGCTTTGATCTTGATTATTCAATACCATGCAATGATGGATTAAACCAGCGCTTGTTCTGTAGAAAATGTCACCAAGAGGTCCTGGGTTTTGTATGATAATATAATGAAACATAATTTTTCATAATTAACTAACCATCATGCCGTTTCCCCGAATGGGTAGGCAGAAATATTATACCGCCACACTGTTATTTACTGATATACATCTCTCGATTTGATCGTCTCATGCGCGCACGTTAATTTCTCAGTCTCTTCACTTGGTCGATATTTAATATTAATTTTTCCTGGATTTTCCTCTATTTCTTATTCTGTTTACAAAGTTAACATATATTATATTCATCATTATGTCTTCATTCATTCTTTCCATGTGTTGAAACAATTTTATAACCGATTTTTTATGAATAAACACTGTTTTTCCACTTTCGAGCTTATTTTTCTCGACATGTTTCGAAGGCTTACACACCTTCATCATCCGGAGAACGATATAAACTTGGGTATTTTGCCTATTCAATTGAGTTTATTGAGTTTATATCGTTCTCCCGATGATGAAGGTGTAAGCCTTCGAAACATGTCGAGAAAAATAAACTCAAAATTGTCTTAATTCATAAAAATTCGTCATTCTGGAATTCCACACGCCTTAAGTTTATCTAAAATTAATTTTATAACCCTTTCTTTTGCACTGCATTCACTTCTTATATTTGTATTTGAAACTAAATCATTTTCAAATTAAACATTCGTTTAAGAGATCTTATTTCTACTGCATTTACTTTCAACCTTATTTTGCCTGTTCCATATTTCACCTCCATACATGAGAGTGTTTGGGCACGGAGCCTCCACAAACTCGGGGCCCGTAGCACTCGCTACTTCTGCTAAATGGCTAATCCGGAACTGGTATCTCACAATACTCCCGATACAGATCTTCAATCAAGTCAGGCATTGTTAATTTTTATAATTAAGGAAGAATGAATAGTGAAAGGCAAATTTTGAATAAGGTGTTAACTATTGTATGAAGGATAGCTTTATATCAAACAGATCTTTAGAAATACGCATCCTGGGTAAGTTCTTTTTTTGTAATTACTGTTTCATTTAAAGTATCATAATATAAATAGGCAAAAAACGCGATGTTATCAAGAAAGAGCACGAGAATATTTTGAATACAAGAGAGCGAGAGAGGTATACTTCGATTCTCTCCGAAAGAAATTCGAAATGCACACGATCTGCATGCTCGATAACGTTTCGTATGACAGTAGTGTAGAAATCAAAACAAAAACTATTTGATGTTGTTAATTGTGATTTTTATAACGTGTGTGAAAAAAATATTTTCATTAAAATTTAAAACTTGTTATTAATAACAATATCACATTGAACTAAGTTTATAAAGGGTAAAAAATCTTTACTTCCGTGAATATTTACGGGTTGCAACTACTACAATATTATAATAATCAATTTTATTTGAAACATTTATAACAACTGTGACAACCAAATTATTTTTTTTAAACTAGCTAACTGCCATCACGCCGTCTTCCCGAAGGGGTAGGCAGAAAGAATGGACTGCCACACTTTTCTTTCCTGACATATTTCTTTCGCTTCCTCAACATTCATACATCGTGTCATGCACGCGCGTCGATTCTCACATGGCCGATATTCAATTTTTGATTTATTTGATCGTGCCACGTTTTCCTCGGTCTTCCTCTATTTCTGGTTCCATTTAAATCGTTAACATATAATTTTTTTACCATTCATTCTTTCCATGTGTCCAAACCATCTTAATGATCCTTTCATTATTTTGTTCATAACACCATCATTTTTCATTCGACACTATCATACACAGAGTATCCACACATTCGTCTAAGAGATCTCATTTCTACTGCATTTATTCTACTTTCATCCTTGTTTTGCCAGTTTCATGCTTCACTTCCATACATAAGGGTCGGCACAAGAACACCATTATGCACTCTCATCTTAGCTTTTTTGAATAGGCTTTTGTTTGCGATGACAACTTTAAGTGCACCGTTTACTCTGTTGCCTGCCCCAACCTTTCTTTCAATATCTTTCTCCACTCTCGCATCCTTTGTAAAACTTCCTAAATAAACAAATTCATCCACTTGTTCCAGATTTTCACAATTTACACTAATGTTGCAGACTGTCATGTTTCCTTCTCTTTCGAAAATCATTACCTTGGACTTATTCACATACATCATCAAATCGTATCGCTTGCATACCTCATACATATTAGACACCAGGGTTTGTAGTTCATGCTAAAAAAAAATTAACAAAATCTTATTTCCTTGCTATCTTTCCTGCGAACGCTTTCTCGTTAACTTTTCTCATGTGCGTGGCCTGGTAATATCGATATATCGTGATAAGCACACATGTGTATCCGACTTTGCCTTACATAGGGGCAATGGCATATTATATAAGTACGGGTTAACGCGGGTACCTACTCTAGCGGTCAGTACCTACCAGCGATCTGGGATCACTCTCATTATTTTACAGTGATGCAACACCGGATTGAATTGCGAATGTTCGCGAGGGGTTTTGTTCCTTTTTCAAAAACACTTTCGAAGTTATTAATTGGTTCTTTTCACATCTGTCCACTACTTCCTCCAAATATAGATTTTTATAATTCCTTTTTCAAATTATTTTAAAATCCACCCACGTTAAAATATTGCAAACATATATTATGAAGATTATATAATAAGCGTAGCTTTCATCTTATGAGAATGGGATACTTTTTACGTAATATGAAAACAATTGAAATTGGATTTACCTATTTTATATACACGGAAATATTTTTTTTCGTTTTATTATATTAAACGTATTACCTCTGGTCATATAATTAAACACAATAATTATGAAGTTAAACATAATTTAAAACTTATTGAACGCTAATGCAACTGTGGAATTCTATAATAATATACTAAGGAAATTGAAAATAACTGTGTTTAATTCACTATTTATTAAAATATATTTAAAAACACGACATGTTTCGGAGGATACCTCCATCTTCAGGTTTAAAAATATATAAAAAAAATTAAATTAGTCTAAAACGTGAAGCGATCGCTCAACCAAACCAATGACAGGTCATAAGTCCTGTAAGCGCCTCGGCCACCACCTTCTGTTCCCAGAAAACAATTTGCATCTTCGTCTCTATTGAGATACAATTAATCCTTGTAAAATTAGTCTTTCTTTGTTTAGTTTTTATTGTATTTTTAACACCTGAAGATGGAAGTATCCTCCGAAACATGTCTTGTTTTTTTAATATTTTTAAAATAAAAAGTGGATTAAACAAAGTTGTTTTCAATTTCCTAAGTATAATTTAAAACTACTTACTTACTTACTTACTTAAACAGCCGTTGTCGTCCACTGTTGGACATAAACCTCTTCCATACTTCTCCACGTATTCCTGTCTTGTGCCTTTCGCATCCAATCGCCAGCAATTCTTCGAATGTCATTGGACCATCGTGTGGGGGGTCTCCCTCTGTTTCTTTTATTTTCGCGGGGTCTCCACTCTACCACCCTTCTGGTTCATCTATCGTCTACCAATCTGGCAACATGTCCCGCAAATGATCATTTAAGCTTAGCTACCCTTTCGACGACATCTCTTATTCTGAATTTCTTATTCTGTCTCGGAGTGTGGTTCCCGCAATAGATCGGAGAGTACTCATTTCTGTGTTTTTTCTCGACCTCTACGGAGACTTTTTGTTCTGATGGTGTCAGCTCTCGTTTCTATTCCATATGTCACTAAAGGACGTACGCATGTCTTGTAGATTCTAATTTTGCTCTCCTTTAGCATATTTTTATTTTCCCAAACAGCATCCATCAAGCAACCAGCCACAACGGCGGCCCTGTTTGTAAGTTCACTTACTTCTCCGTAGAGGTCACTGCTGCTTGATTCTTTTAATTAATCCTTTATTTAAAAAAAACAGCCTTCTAGAAGTGTTTGTTTTATTTCCTTTATCTTCTTTATACATTTAGCTCATATTAATGCTTAAAGAGTTTTTGTTTGCATTATAATGTTGTGCTTTTTTCGAAAATCCGACGTCTTCATAGCTTTCATGTCGTCTACCTTTTTCATATCAGCCCACACTTTATACATAATGTCTTGTTCTTCAATGATATTAATCATAATTGTCTAGTCGGGCCTAGCAAACATGATAAATCAAACCAGGCATCTATTATAGTTCTCACGGTGTTTTTTAATTGTCCCCGTGCGTTCCACATAACATATTATTAGTGAAAGTACGTTCAGAAAATACTTTTTATATTAGAGAGTATGTTGTCTTTCTGAAGTAGAACCATTTCTCATGCGTTCCTGGTATTTCACCTGTTCTTTAATAGATGCCTTGAACTAACTTAAACAACGCATCGTCTCCTAAGGGGTAAGCAGAAATAATGGGCTGTCACATTGTTCTTGCCTGACACAATTCTCTCGCTTCCTCAACTTTCATACATCGTGTTGCATGTTGAATGTCGAATGTCACATTCATGTATTTTTTAACGTCTTTTGAGAACATAAACTGATTTGAATTGTCAATGTTTCTAATTAACTAACTAACTAAATAATGGACTGCCACACTTTTCTTTCCTGAAATATTTCTCTCGCTCCCTCAACATTCATACATCGTGTCATGCACGCGCGTCGATTTCTCTGACTCCTCACACGGCCGACATTCAATATTTGATTTATTTGTTTACACGTTTTCCTCGGTCTTCCTCTATTTCTAGTTGCATTTGCATCGTTAACATGTACTTTTTTTTACCATTATTTCTTCATTCATTCTTTACATATGTCCAAACCATCTTAATGATCCTTTCATTATTTTGTTCATAGCACCATCATTCGCACCGCATTCACTTCTTATATTTTCACTCGACACTCTATCATACACAGAGTATCACACATTCGTCTTAGAGATCTCATTTCTACTGCATTTATTCTATAAATAATATGTAATATAATATAATATTATACATGTTTAATTTTTATTTCACAAGTTCTTTAGTCATGACCGGTTTCAGCAGCTTGCTGTCATTTTATCTAGATTTTAAAACCATCAACAAATATGCATTTGATACAGGAATCGATTTTGTTATATGTCGGCGGATTTTTTTCCGTTGGGTCCATAAAACGACAGTTGGCGATCCCTGTCATTTTTTTATTATCCAATACTTACCTATATTATTTTAAATGTTGAACGCGTTACATAATAGCGATTATTCCCATGAGTTAATACGATGCCAAAAGGTGCGGTGAAAGTTATCCGAGCTAGTTCATTGATGATATGATCGAAAATGAAGAATCGAATTGGTAGTTACATACTGTTACGGTATAATCAAATTTATCATAATTTAATAATAAATTAAAATGTTAAACTAAATTACAAACATCGTCGATTCAATACAAAACATCTCACGATGAGACCAAGAGCTACTTCATAGAAGACTCATCAGGAGTGATATAGATTCAAATGATGATCAACTCTATTGTTGATCCATCATAAGAATACCCCGTGAGAAGACGAAATTTGGTTCCTGCAATATACTTATTTATATTTATTAACAAAATATTATCTTATGTTTCAAAATAATACATTTTTATCTTCGGGTATTCATTATTATTATTAGTAATACAGTACAAGTGAACATAACAATTGCATTTTTTTTAAATACACATTTTTGAAATACGAAAAAAAGAAAACGAAATGCTTCATTTATTGTTTCTTGGACGATGATATTGAAATCCATATTATTTTTCTTCTCTTCTGACTTGACTCTTGACAGTAAGCATCTGTGTCCCAAGGAAACACCCCTGATCCGTTCCAGGTTGCCTGGAATTTAGTGCCAAGTCATGATTCCATATTTGAAATTGATACGTCAGTTTTCTATCAGCTTTTTATAATATTTTTTGGGAACAATATATTTTACCTTGATACGACATTTGATAATGATAATAAAAAGGCGAAACATTTCACTGTTATATAATACAGGGTGCGGCAGTATAACTTCCTTTTTTCAAAATTAATAAAACACATTGTGTGAATCCGAAATTTTTTATTTGTTTTTTATAATGTAGGCACATACCTAAAATTTTGTTTTACTTAGTTTTTGAATATCAAAACAGGTGGGTGACGTCCCCCATTTTCCATACACTGAGTTTACCGATTTTTGGCGTTTGTCATGACTCTTGCCAGTATATCAGGCGTTATCTTGGCAATTTCTTCCTGAATGCTGGTCTTCAAATCTTTGAGGATCCCTGGACGGTTCACATAAACACGGGATTTAAAAAAAACGTATGGAAAAAAATCACAAGGGGACAAATCGGGAGAGCGGGCCGGCCACTCCAAATCACTGCCGCACCCTTGAACATCCGTTCGAAGAGTAGGCCTCAATGGCAAACGCACGCTCCTCACTGTTCCAACGCATGATGCCGACTAAACTGTGTCGGGACAAAACTTTATAGTTTCGCCTCTTGACCAAAACCACTAGCGTTCCGCCACGACATCAACTGAGACTGAATGGCGCGCATTTCAAAAAAGGAAGTTATGCAGCCGCACCCTGTATTATTGTACAAAATTGATACTTCTATTAAATATATTTTTTCCTTGATATAATAATCGATCGTTTAATTTGCATTGTTTGTTAAGTTTGTTAACAGAATATTATAAAATAACATTGCAACAGTAAATCAAAAGACCTTTTAAGTAGTCACCTCTCTAGTTAAATTGATCTTTACCTATCCGGGCTAGTTTTTTATTGCGGACCTATTTTTTACGAATATTTTCGTTTTTATACTTGTTACAGCATTGCACTACCATAACGACATGTTTTTTGTGCAATAATTTTGATGAGAGTGTTTGATCCGCTGAATTCAAGCGATTAGCTTCGAATGGGGTTATCAAACCGTCTTGTAATCACGTTTTTTCTCTCTTTTCAATTACAATTCTTGCACGCGTTAGACAGAGCAGAAGGTAGATTTTTTTGTGTGTCTCTTTTATGCACATCCAATTAGAAAGGGGAAAAAAGTAATGTGGCTTTGTTGCACCTATTTTATATTTGCAACCGAAAGCAAAGCAATTTTTAATAGCTTGTTCTTTTGTAAAGCGGTTATAAAAAAACATTGTGTTTATTGTCGACCTCGCTCCAACCGTTAAATCTTACGCCGGTTCATTGGACAAATAATAATAATAATGGCATAATCTTTATTTGAATATTTAAAATATCTTCTGATAAGGACATTTTAAGAAGCTGACAAAAAATGTATTAAATATATTTTTGTAATATTTTTTTAATGGCGTGTCTAGAATTTTATGTACTATTATATATTTAACAAATAACAGTTATTCTTGGCCAGTTAGAAGTGATATTTTCCCCTTAATGATTAATATCTTGAATAAAATAATTTTAAGCTAACTGTATTTTTTTACTTTTGTATTTATCGTAAAATAAACGAATTGTATATACATACATATTTTTATTATTACACCGTGACATTGTACTCGTACAATAGTATTCTTGTCCCAATCCTGATGTATGAAAGTGATACATGAAGCAGCAAAATAAAAAGGCCGTGCTACACTGTTTGAAACAAGCTCTCCACGGGGTGACCTTGGTGGAGAGCTGTGGAGCCCACGGTTGGTGTAGCGTCCACATACCTACTGTTGTAAACAAGCTCTCCATATGTGGAATGCGTATTTCAACAGTGGATCCACACGCATACTATGTGCGTCCGTCCGCAAAGTTTGTTGAAGGTCAAACGAATTTTGGTTTCAAACAAGTGTCTACACAGTTTTAAAACGCCGGTGGAGACCGATGTGGAGAGCTTGTTTAAAACAGTGTGGCACGGATTTAATGAAGAAAATATACAAAATGCGGTTGAAATCGCATCTTGTATACAAACATGGGATAAATATTTATATATTTTGGTGTCAAATTAAGCTATCTTTTGGAAGATGATGCACCAGAAGATGGTAGCGAGCTGCCGCAACCATTAGCGCAAACATGAGTGGTTTTTAACTAAATATACGTTTTGAAAAAGATTTAAAAATTTTTTTTTTTTCATTCTTTAGTTTTGTATGAGTTTGAATGCAAAAAAATCGAGTTTGAATGCAAAAAAATCGAAATTTATAAAACAATCTATTGGCCTCTTTGTCGAAGATAATCATCAGGGACGAACAGACCTACATCACTCAGGATTTCTGAGTTGTGTATACAATCGCCTATCAGTCGAAAGAAATGAACACCCGAGTGAATGTCTCGTCTACTCTCGAGTGACTGGTAGCCTAGCATCCCTAGCAAGAAATCAGTCGGAAAGAGTCACGGGTAATATACATACTCCCTAAGATAGAGGTATCGCAGATATATTTTCTAATGACTCATCACAGGTACAGTAATAAGGAACTTTTTTTTTTTTTATGGCTTTTTAATATTTTATTTTATTATTTTTCTTCTTCTTCCTCAGCCTATTCCCGTCCACTCCTGGACAAAGGTCTCCTCCATTCGCTTCCTTGTCAATCTGACCTGTGCAGACTGCATCCAGTTTATTCCGACGTGTCTGTTCAGGTCATCCTTCTGCACTTCTCTTTGCCGTCCACGGTCTCCAAGTCAGCAGTCTTCTTGTCCACTTTTCATCTGAGCTTCTGGTTACGTGACCCGCCCATTGCCATTTTAGAGTCGCCGCCCGGTGGATGATGTCAGTGACGCTTGTTCTTTCTCTCACCGTATCGTTTCTGACTCTGTCTCTTAGGCTTATTCCTAACATGGCTCTTTCCATGGCTCTTTGGGTCACTCGCAGTTTCTCGGCACTTTGTTTGGACAATGTAACAGTTTCAAGACCATAAGTACCAACTGGCAGAACACGGCTTCGTAGATTTTTCGTTTCAGGTTGATCGGTATTTTCCGGTTTTTAAGGATGTAACTCATGTTTCCGAAAGCTGCCCAGCTTAGTCCAATTCTTCTTTTCTTTGGTTATTTCGGCCCAATCGAATATTGTGTTCCAGGTATATATTTTCTTGGACATTCTCAATTCTGTTGCCGTCTACGTTGATTTCAAGCCTTTCCTCCGTGACCTTGGTCTTTGTCAGGTTCAAATTCAAATCTACATATTTGGATACATCGTTTAGTTATTTCAGCATTTCAGCTAGTTCCTCCGGAGTGTTGCTCACGAGTACGATGTCGTCGGCAAAGCGTGGATGGTTTAAATACTTCCCGGTTTGGTTATCTCGGCCCAATCGAAGGCATTGGCATTTAATACACAATTATTTTATTCATAAGGTTTTTAAATAAGATTATACGTAAAGAACAAAAAGTATTTAAATATCATTACAATATATTCTTTCGATGTTTCTACCCAGTTTAACTAGTCATTTATAAAGTTATCTTATTAGCGAAAAATATTTTAAAAATTGATTTATATAATTTTGTTTCAGTCTAAGCTCAACTGTGAAGTCCTATACGATGATCTGGCATTTGAAGTGAGGTGGGCTGTCGCAGGGGAGAGTGTTGTGATTCAGCTGGTAGCCAAATTGGGTAAGATGTTTAATATTTTTATGATCAAATATCAAAAATTGCAATCTCTGCTCTTGGCATTTAATACACAAATGATAGACTGACGTAACTAGAATACTGGCAATGCAGTTAGTCGGCGGTAAGTACAGGCAATACACATCGGGCTTATGAAAGAGACTGTCGGCCATAATCGGTTATCTTCGGATTTGTAGAGGGTCGTCTCTCTAAATCATACATGTTCACACAGCTCTTTCTAGATGCCGACTTTTAGCGCATCGCGCGACAGAGACTACGCTTTACAAAGCCAAACTTAGTTGATTATGGCCGAGAATCTCTTTCTTTAGCCCGATGTGCATTATACACCACTGGGTACTGTAAATAGTATTACGTAATAACTTTTGTATAAAATACGATTTTTTTAAATATCGAGTAGTCATCTAATTTTTTAAATTTAACTTAGATTTATGGCGTTAACTATTGACGACTTATGTATATTAACCTGGATACTTACTTACTTAAACAGCCGTTGTCGTTCACTGCTGGACATAGGCCTCCCCCGTACTTCTCCACGTATTCCTGCCTTGTGCCTTTCGTATCCAATCGCCAGCAATTCTTCCAATGTCATCGGATCATCGTGTGGGGGTTTTCCTCTGTTTTTTTATCTTTGCGGCGACTCCACTCCACCATCCTTCTGGTCCATCTATTCCCCCCCCTGGTCCATCGATTGGTAGACGATAGAACCTGGATACACACTATTTTAAATATATGAAGATATACGTATACTTATACTTTAGGATTTATATATATTTTTTATTCTTAGTTTAATTTTGAAACGTTAAAACCTCGTGTCTGACTTTTATTATGTTTTGGTCAATGAAAACGACTTATAATTTTCATATTTTATTTTCTGCGTAATAGACGGGGGATCTTAAATGATTTGTTTATATTTCAGAGGACGGAGAATACATGTCTTTCGGTCTCTCTGGTGAGAACGATCATAGTCGAATGGTTGGAGCCGACGTGGCTGTGGCATGGGTGGACAAATCTACGCTGAAGGGATATGCCAATGACTACTTTTTGGACGCCAAGAGTCAGTGTGCTGGGACACGAGGAAGTTGCCCTGATGAGAGATTATCCGTAAGATGCTTTTTCAAATCAAGAATGGTAGTTTCAATAGAATATCCAATAAACCTTTTTAACCGTCTTCCAGTATTTTATACGTCATTGCACTTGTACCGACTCTTATGCATGTAAGTGAAACACTGAACTGGCAAAATAAGGATGAAAAAAATGAGATCTCTTAAATGAATGTGTGTTAAATCTGTATACGTTAAATGCAAATACAAAAAATGAATGCAGTGCGAACGAAAGTGTTGTGAAAGAAAATAATGAAAGGGTCATTTGGTTTTGACACTTGGAAAGAGAAAAATGTGGCACGATAAAATCAATCAAATATTAAACGATGGCCACGTAAAGATATGTAAAAATCGACGTGCGTGTCAAGTATGTCAGGAAAGAACAGTATGCCAATTCATTATTTTTGGCTAATCCTTTGGGGAGACGGAGTGATGGTTAGTTAGTTAATTACTTAGTTAGTATATGTAATATCTTAATTTGTTTGTTTAATAGGATAAAACTAACTCAGTTCGCCTTCTGAATGCTGCCATGGTTAACGGATACTCCATCGTGACTTATCAAAGACCTTTGAAGGCTGCTGATGAACTTGACAAAGTTGTATTCCACGACAAAGCTCAGCCGATTGTATGGGCTGTAGGTCCTCTTAACTCCAGACAAGAAGTATCCTACCATACACACTTTACTAAGGTGAATATTGATTACAATCAAATGAAACATAAACTTATCTAAGTTTCCCCAAACATTTTTCAATTTTATACAATTATTTATTTTATGTTATGCTTGAACGTTTTAATTTATTTGAATACAATAAATGTACACAGGAGGACAAATTTCTTGATTTTGGACGTCCTCCCGTGTGGAATTGTCCTATGCCCGAGATGGACGAGGTCGGAGACATGGCGGACAGCGTGAGGAAGTCTACCGTGAAACCAGTTCAGGGGAACAACGGGCAGTATTTGGTGGAAACGTCCAGTGCCGATAGAGGAGTAAATAAATTTTCAGACGATAGTGACATCAGTGAGACAACAGGATACAAGGTAAATTGGAAAAAAAATCTGTAATCACAAAGTAAAACACGTATTTTTTGTAGTATAAAAAATAAGAATATTCCGTATTTCGAATATTTCAGAGTACTTACTTACAGTGATATTTTTTCTGGTGTAAATACTACTTTTACGTTGGTAACAAACAAACAAACGTAATTTTCGAAAATGACAGATGACAGAACTGTTAGTAATTCATCTAAAAGGGCGCGAAGGAAATTTAAATTAGTAAAAAGTTCGTATGTTAAAATTGGAAGGAGCAAAATTGATAATATTGGCTCAACGACAATGTAAATGTTTTCTTTATAGTTTAACCTCACTTTTGTTATGATGGCTCCGTTCACACATATGCGGATACGCTAATACGTACTGTTTTATAGAATTACGTTTTTATGTTAGTTATTCGTTTTAGGAACAAGCTTCACGAAAACCTCGCCCTGTTCCCACACCTAAGCCCGTGGCAAAGACAAAGGCTTGGGATATTCCACCAATCAACTGCGATGAACCCGAAGATGGAGTCTTCTTTGCACAAATGGGTCCCACCGGAGGTAAACAGGGATATCCAGCCATCACAGGTTTGTTTCAATTTCTTTTTAAATACAAGCAATCTCTCGCTGGAAGACGCAATACATAAAACAAATTAGGATGTCAATTTAGGGACATATTAGACCAGGAACACTAAACAAAATTTGCCATGCGACCTATGTGAATTGGCTCGATGAATCGTATTTAATGATGTTAGATTTTACAATTACCTACTCTTGTAATGCAATCATCATCATCTTCAACGTTGCAACCCTTTGTGGGTCTTAGCTTCCTCCTCTTAGTAAAGAATCATAATGCCTTAGCAAGGTGAAACGTGTCATTTCCATAAAATATAATAAAGCTTCTAGAAAACAGTCATTTTTATTCATATTCACATCATTATTCTAGAACCAATTAAATACTCCCTGTTAGTATAATTATGAAGACTGGTACTAGACGCACAGATTGTTTTATTTCCCGCTCTGCAGAACCAACCTGCCAATGGTAATGCCTTTGGGTAGGGCAATCTTATTGCTTAATCGGGTCGCTTCGGAGGTCGACATATTTCGTGATAATGTGAGTTGCCTCAGGGATGCAATATCAATGTTATGATTTTTTCTACTTCCTTAATCTTAATGCTTCTCTTATAAATTCTTATAATGTAATTGCAAACGATCTGGAATTATATGTCTGTAATGTTTGTGATTTTTATTCAAATAAATGAAAATGAAAATAAAATAGAATGGTCCCCTATGGGTGGAAAGAGGAAGCAAGGTAGACCTAGAGCCACCTGGAGAAGAGCCCTTCAGGACGAGGTTAAAGCAGCAGGCCTCACTTGGGATGATGTTAGGCATCAGGCATGCGATAAAGTCAGGTGGAGAAGGTTCCTTGAGGCCCTATGCACCACGAAGGTGTGACAGGACAAGAAGATGACGATAGCTACGTTAAATTTAAGAGACTTTTGAAACTGCACTGTAGGATCAATCTTTTCGTATTGCGCCCATGGGGTAATTGATTTTACGAAACGGAACACTTACGAAGTAAATACAGTAGACACTCTTAACCGGCGCCGCTTTAACCGTCCCACCGCTTTAACCGGCCTCTTCTAGGAAGTCTAGACTTTCTTTATGAACATTACATCTACAGCAGCAGAAGGATTCTACTGCAGTAGCAGTGGCGGTACTTCCATACAAGCCGAAAAGCCGGGCTTGCCTTAAAAAATCTATAATAAAACGACGTTTGTTGCGTGTTTGAGCCGTCTACGAATAAAATAATATTTTGAATTTTCGCGCGAGTTAAAGCGAATTAATTCGTTGCGTTGCAAATGATGTTTTGTTCCAATCATACGCGCCATATTTTATTTCATCCATACGTACCGTAGCGTAGGTGAGATGCCCGCGAAATCGCCTACGTCCACATGTTTTGTTTCATGTTTTCGATGGGCTTCATATTGGGCTTGCAAAATGTAAAAGGGTCCTTGTCGCACTTACGTATTTTTGGCTTGTAATCATATAGCTAGGTGCATATATACCAGAAGATATCTACAATTTTTTGTATGGATTTGAAGCCGGGCTTTGTCACTCTAAAGTATGTTACTATTCGATGTGTCACAAACTTCATTTCAATTGTCAGAATGTTATCTGTCATTTACGCTATGTGTAAAAATGTTATGAAAAGAACGGTTGTATAATTTCTTTACGAACATTTATTTATAATTCCTTGGCTTGCCTTACTGGCTCACCCTAGGCACTTTTAAAAAGTCGTTTCAACACACGAAGCAGCAGAAAATAACAGTATTTTTTTATCCATTGTAGGCCTACTTTTTAAAAAAAATTTGGAGTGATGTGTCGCTTTTTCCTGCACATATTTTTTACAGTTTGTGAATAATTAATTTTTAATGTGTGAGTTTCTAATACAGAATAAAAGTTCTGTTTTCGTAGTGTTTCGAAAAAATTATGTTTTTTTCCCTTGCGAAAGCGTTTTTTTAAATGTGTTTTTCACTACCTTCTCTTTAACCGGCTTTTTCGTTATCCGGCCCTGGGTCAGTCCCGTCAAGGCCGGTTAAGAGAGCATCTACTGTAACAATATAATTATAATAAATTAATAAAAAATTTCACAGGTCACGTAGGCTGGGGAATATCATGGTACATCAACGGACTCCTGATCCCCGAGATTAACGTGGTCCGAGGCAAGCGCTACAACTTTGTGGTGGAGGGGGGTATCGACTCCGATGTTCCAGCCCGTTATCATCCCTTCTACATCACAGATGATAGTGTGGGAGGCTATCAGCACCGGACTAGGGAAGAAAGAGCTGTAAGATGATGATCTCTTACTCTTAAAACTAACTAACTAACTACCTAACTGACAATCGTGCAGTCCCCCAAAGGTGTAGCCAGAAAGGAAATGGACTGCCACACCGTTCTTTCTTAACATACTTCTCTTGATTCCTCAACATTCATACAACGTGTAATGCATTTTCGCACTTCGATTTTTCCGACTCGTCATGTGGCCGATATTTAATATTTTATTGATTTGATGATGTTGTGGTTTCCTCGGTCTTCCTTTACTTCATGTTTCGGTCACATTGTTAACGTATACTTTCTTTATCATCATTTATTCTTTCCACGTGTCAAACCATCTTAATGAACCTTTTGCCTTAAAACTAACTAACTTTCTATCAGATAGTATATGGACTTTCACATCCTTCTATCCTGACATTTATGAGTCCCCACGAGGCAAGATACTCATGCTAGAGAGAGTTCAGAAAAGATTTCTGAGATATATCTACATGATGGAGTTTGGTAGCTATCCGTGGTTTATCTAACCGTATGCTTCTTGGGCATGCTGGGACCAATATTCTGTAGATTAGGAGGGATGTATTCAAACTTATCCATTTCTTCAGACTTATTAGGGGATTCTTCGAGAACTCAGTCATCTTGGAGAGTATCCATTTTTATGTTCCGGTCGGTTGTCTTCGATGGCGTCAGCACAAACTGTTTTATCTCCCAATATGCAGAGCCAATTTGCCTCTGATGATGGTGGTGGAGAGAGTAATCATACTGCTGAACATAATCACATCGGAGATTGACATTTTTCATGTTTCATATCGCACCTCCAGTCGTAAACTGACTCATTCCAAAATTTTGGTGAATTGAGTTAAGTATACAGAATGACTAAAAAAAGCGGGCCCTATCACCCAGTAAATCAAAAACTGCCCCAATAAGGCTAGAAAAGCTAAGCTTTTCATTTCATAAAGTTATAGTGTGATTTACCAAAAACTGTCGAGGACCGAAACACGTTTTCTTCATTTCCCAAAAAACATGAATTTTGGATTGAGTCAGTTTACGACTGGAGGTGCAATATGATCAAATAAATAAATAAATTTGATACGATTTATTAAGATACCTTGCACAATTTTATGATGTTTTAACATATTGTATGTGGAAAACATAAAAATACTTTAAACAAGCATATAATAACTGTTATTATCTAATTATTTACAAATGTTAAAATTTGAAACTCTGTTATTTGTATGTATTACAATTCATTTTTTTGAATTTGTCATGATAGCTTTTTTGCCAACCTATGTTGGCATCATCATGTGTTACAAACTAGTTGGCAACATAAGTTGGCAAAACAGCTGTCATGACAAACTCATAAAAATAAATAGTAATACGTACTAATGACAGCATTTAAAATTGAAATATTTAATAATGTTAAAGTATCTTAGTGTTTCAGCCAAAACAGATCATTTATTAAATTAATTATTCTATTGCTTTTGTTGTATTTCAGAACATAAGCATATTTGCGGGTGTGCGCAGAACTAGGGGTGGTGACGTGGTGCCAACTGGGGTTGGTCGATTGTGTAACTGGACCCCGGATGCCAACGGACCTGATTCAGACGAGTACCCCACCTTTGGAGCCTATCAGCGTTCTCTTACTCTGCGTTGTGACGCTGGCGAACCAGGAGTGGTTGAATGGATTCCAGATGATAACACGCCAGACACTGTCTACTATCAGGTGAATATGACTTCTACATTTATTTAATTAAAATAATATTATAATGCCTAACTGACGTCGACATATTTGGGATCCTTCTATTGTTTCTTAGCATATAAATGGGCTTTATAAAATTTCATATGGTTATTTTTGTTAAACTGTTGTGTCCAAATGATTCACCTAAATGTTGTTAATTTATTATGTCTTATTTGTTTAAAATTAAAATAAAAATATTATAAACCTTCAAAACATTAATTAAAAAATAATCTCAAATCAAATTACATTATTTTCTCAAAAGATCTTACAATCAACAATTATAGTTTAAGGCCTCTATTGAGAACAGGTAAAATAAACTATCTAACTAACTAACCAACACGCCGTCTAACCGAAGGGGTAGGCAGAAAAAATGGACTGCCACACATTTCTTTCCTGACATATTTCTCTCGATTCCTCAACATTCATACATCGTGTCATGCACGCGCGTCGATTTCTCTGACTCCTCACATGGCCGACATTCAATATTTGATTTATTTGATTGTGCCAAGTTTTCCTCAGTCCTCCTCTATTTCTAGTTCCATTTACATCGTTATAATATTTTTTTTACCATTCTTTCTTCATTCATTCTTTCCATGTGTCCAAAACATCTCAATGATCTTTACATTATTTTGTTCGTAACTCCATCATTCGCACCGCATTCACTTCTTATATGTTAAATTTTCAATTCGTCTAAGAGATCTCATTTCTACTGCATTTATTCTACTTTCAACCTTCTTTTGCCAGTTCCATGCTATAGAATCTATAATAGTAGAATTCACCCAATTCATCCTTGGATGAATTCTACTATTTTAATTATATTTCCAATTATATTTCCTGATATAATTGATCAGTTAAATTCTCGATTTAATTAGTAACTTTATAATATTTATTTGATTTGTATTAATTTCATTTTCAGTGCTTTACTCACCGTTATTTGGGCTGGAAGATCAACGTTCTGGACTCCTGTGATGTTACTTCAGGCCAAGCGAGCGAAGTCGACGAATCTTTTGTATCTCCCGACCAGGCTGACGATGATGAAATGACCGTTGGTGATGATTTGGCTTCCAGGCCTTCTATCCGGGTCGCTACCCGTGTCAAACCGGACAATTCTTTTTTAGACCAGCAAAAAGATTCAAAATTTCAGGCAAACAAAATTGAAAAACAAAATTATGGTAGTGCAGACAATCAAAACCTCATCAATTCTGGGAATCGAGTTTTGATTAGAGAGGTCGGGGGCAAACCAAAAGATAATATAATTATTGGCGAACCAATCAATACGTTTCCTTCAGATTTAAAGATGGTTTCACCTGAGAGCAACCCTAGACCAGATCTTAATAACGGCAATCAGCAGTTCCAGGATTACGATAACATTCAAGGAAATCATCGAGATGACATCGTCGAGAGACATCCCGTGTATCATCACAGCACACCTTCCAGTGGAAACAAGGAACAGGGAAACTTTCAGGATAGGCCGAATCAAAATGTCGAAGAATTCGTGACAGACGTCAAAAATATTCCTACCCACTTGCCACTTCAAAGTAACCAGAAACCAATGACGCTGCAGACTTTCATGAGGCCTATTGGTAAACCGATGATGGGTAATAATGTCTTCCTCCGAAGACCCATTCAACCAGATATGAGGATCAGAAGGCCAGGAATGCAGAAACCGATGATGAATATGCCGCTTAGAATGCCTCCTCCTTTTATGATGGGACACCCCAATCACATGCCTCCTCACAAAGTTTTCAAAATGCCTCCGCTAAACCGACCTCCGATTAATGGATTTGGAAGACCCCCGATTATGATGCCAAATAAACAAGGAATGATCAACAATGGTATGGGACAAAAATTCATGGCTGACTCGCGTTACTCACCTGCCAAAGGCCCTGGATCAATTATACTAGGAAAGCCTTCTTTAAATTCTCAAACTTTGACCCTTGGACAGCCTACCATTATAGGTCAAAAGGTGGTGAAAAGCCAAATGTCGTTGCCGTCCGGAGTTGAAAATGCAGATTCGCAGGTTCTCTCAACTAATACGTTTTCAACCAAACCAGGACAGATTATAATGGGTAAGCCAATGGATAACCCTACTCCGTTAGATCAGCAAATGATCCAGACGAAACAACACATTAATTTCGTTAAATTGCGTACTACGCCGACTCCCACACCCAAACCGCACACTACCAACGAGAAACTTGATATAGTGCATGCAGTTTCAGGCGTGGAAATGTCGTCAAAGAGACCAGCAGCTAATATCACTCCTTCTGAACTGATGAACTCTGCTATTAACCCAGCCGTAAATCCAACGGATAATTCTGTTCCTTTGATTCCCGCTGTCAACACCGGTTTCAAACCTGATTCCGTTGTAATCGAAGGTGGTTTCAAACCGATTATACGAGAACCTCTGCTGTCTGGAGAAGACAGAATAACTGATTATGATCCTGATAACCTCAACAACCGAAGGAGTGATCCGGAGAATCAAGAAAATGAAAAGCCGAAAGACACCAGCAATAATCAGCTCATTGATGATGATTTTTATGAGAAACAACTAACTCAATCATTTGAGCCGATGTTTATTCCTTCTCCTCCCGATCGTCACATTCAACGGTTCCAAAACAATGCAAGCAATGATAACAAGAGATTAGATTATGTAGAAATTGGGCCTAGGCCAGTTTACGTATTCCCTGAAAACAATAATAAAAAGGTTCCTGATGATATGACAATGGCGGCAGATCGTGTCGATGCATATTACCTACCTCCTACGCAAAACGGAAGGCCGGTTATGAAGGAACAACCAGAAGACATAGAACTCCCAGCGGGCACAGTTGTTTCGTATGACGGGCATCCTGTGTCAGACATGTCCCTTGCGAGCCCACAGAAGAGTTCACCCGGGAAATATTCTTCAAAGTTATCCAGTAATTCAGAACTTTTAACTAAAACCCCGCAATTCGGACCTTTCAAAGGTGACATTCCTAGCATTATTCAAGGCCAGATAGGATCACCCGTCCTAGTTACTAAACTGCAGTCTGTTAGCAACAGTCACAATTACCCGGGCAATTTGAATCAGAATTATAAAAGTGGTGGCGGATCCAAGGCGACACACCTCACTCTGGTGAATTCTTTTGAGGCCCCCGACGAATCTAAAGACGAGAGGGACTCTGAATTCGAAGCGTCCGAAAATAATGATACAGTTTACGAAGATGCTGTAGACGAAGACGTAAACGATGAAGAGGACGAAAGTATTGTAAAGAAAGTGAAGAGATCGGCACACCACACTCCTGATCATACCGATGATCCAGCTGATCATTTGCACCATGACCATTCAGATCACGACCATTTAGATCACGACCATTCTTCTCACAATCATTCCCACGGTGATGACACATCGCAATCAAGTAAGCAATCATCTGCAACCAATTTATCCGCTAGTTTTAATTCGATTCTCCTTCCTTTGTGTATTCTGTACATGGTATTTGTGAATTGCTGATTGCATTAGTTAGTTGTTATCACCGTTGAAGTATGAGATTTATTGCTTGCCATTTGCTGATTGCAAATAATATGTCTTAAAACTGTTAAGACTGCGAATTCATTAGTATTTACGGATCTTGAGATTTGACAAGAGATTTAAAGTGGATCGTAAGGAGTTAGGTTAGGTATAGTTAAGTGTCGCGCTGGACATGCGTCTCTCTCCTCTGTAGTAGATTTTACACCCTAAGTGTAGAAAATTCTTTACAAATTATTTTATAAGACGCACACTTGTATTTTCATTTTTTCGGGTTACCAATATAATTCTCTTTAGGTAATATGTGGATCTGTTGATTAGAATGCTATTGTAAATATGCTTTCAAAATTAAAATAAACATAATAATCGACTGTGTTTTATTTGTGTCTTCTTCTGCTCTGTATTATTTAAGTTATTTAGATATTTAGGTAGTAAAGCTATAGTGGATAATGTTAAGGAACGTCGTCTGCGATGGTACGCTTTGTGAGCAGCAGGGACAATGACTACATTGTCCACAAGGCTCTGCAACTGGAAGATATAAGGAGAGGACCGGGTCGGCCTCTTGCAACTTGGATGTCCACAGTGAAGAATGAGGGTTCTGCCACTGGACAGCAGATGACCCAGGACGACGAACAAATGGACAGTGACTTTAAAAAATAGATAATAAATTATAAAGTGAAAAGAGCTTTAAAAGTTGATATTGGAAACACGAATTTATCAATGAAAGTGAAAATAGCTGTCCCTAATTGAATTCTGGTTCCAACCCATATATATGGAAGCAAAGCATGAAAATGACAGAATAAAGATGCGAACAGAATAAATGTGGTAAATATTAGATCCTTTTAACACATTAGTAGTAAAATGATGTAGGAAAGAATTTCAAATGTGGTTTCAGGAAAGAATATAGAGACGAAGAAAGTATTTTAAATGGATCACTGTGTTAGTTAGACACATATGTAATGCATGTATGAAGAAAATATAAGTTAACTAACTATGGGAATGGAGCATGGAGTCAAGGAATACATGGCATTATTAAATTGATCCCATTTTAAATGTGGAGGAAACTTAAGATGTTTGTCAGGATAGAAAAGTGTGATGGACCGTTCTCTCTGACTATTTCTTTGAGAAAATGGCGTATTAGTTAATTTTGTTCTTCTCCTTCTCTGTGTCCTGTCACACCCTTGTAATATATAGAGCAAAGACCATAGGTTACCAAAGTAGGATCAGCGGCTACCCTAGGGATACTGAACGTAATCAAAAAGACCAAGAGTTTTTAAGAGACTAGAGAATTTTAAATATTGTGGGGAGGTACCTGCTTATGAACACTTGTAGTTTTCGAATTATATTTGTGGTTGGAATAATTCATTTGTGTCATAGACAACCTTACAGTATATCTTTACAAATAATGAACTTTTATAGGCTGCTTAAACTAAAATCTGTCATTTTTTATGATATTGATAAAACATGTTACAGTGTAGTATTTCCTGGCTATGCAGTGAATTTTAAACACATATTTTCATAAAAAATGTTTTATTGTATTGACCCTATTTTATATAGTACCGATGCAATAAAAACATCTGTTGGCCCTTTCAATCATACAAACAAGGTGATATGTATTATTTTTTATACGAAAGTTAATATTTCAGATTTTCTTTCAATTTTATTGGATATTGACCAAACAACACGATAACCCCACCCTTAGTTTGTTCGGTAACAAGAACCAGACTTTTGTGACATCTTTTTGTTTTCATGAATTGTGATTTTCATATTGATGTTACACGGAGTATATGTAAAAGTATGGTATCAACCAAAATACCTTTTAATAATATCATTGGATTCCTGTTCCTTGCAGAAGATAGAAGGCTGTCAGCAAAAGTGGTTTGATTATATGGTATATTAATATGTTAAAGCTTTAGCTGTTGAATTATCATTCGTGTCAATGGAAATTAGTTTAGCAACTGCCTTTTTATTTTTATATCATCATTATTTCACTTACTTTTATTTATTCATTTAAGTGAATAAATAAAAGTGTTATTATGTATTAACATTGGATTGCTCTCACAAATATATAAACACACATTAAAACTGACTTCTAATGGATATAAACAAACAGTAAATATATATTCGAAAGGTGAAAGTAATTACATTTGACAATGACTTAACATCATTTTTGCGAAAATTTGTCACATAAGAAAAAAGTAAACAATTTTGAAAAATGATAGCAAATCTTTGTTTTTATTGTGATTTTAAATAGCTTCTTAATTCAGGATCACAATTAGACCATTCAGAGTACTGTAATTAGAAGCCAAGCAATTTTTAGCATAGACTAATACACGGATAATCATAGGTTAGGTATATTGAAATTTTTTGCAGTCACAAACTTTTTTAAATAGCATATTATATAAGATCATAAGATTTTCAATACCATAGATACAAACATTACAAATTCTTATTGCATTCCTTTTGAATCTTTTTAGCCAGGGTGCGAAAGTGCATAATGGACCTATTCTTAGCATAGTTCAAATCAACTATTTTCCTCACTGCCTCGTTAGACTTGTTCATTTCAGCATAGTCTTTCGGCTGGAGTCCTTTCAGATCTTTGGCTTCAATGCTGCTTCCATGATCAACCAAAATTTTCATTATGTCAGCATCGCAGGATTGTAAAACTGAGAAAATAAGAATAAATTAAATATAATTGTATGAAATTACAACACGATCAGTAAAATAGCAAATCAAATCAGTTTATATTCTCAAAAGATATTACAAACATATTTATAGTTCAAGTTATCTATATGAAAACAGGTAAAATACATGGAATGCATGAGAGATGGTTCGACCTTAAGAAGACAGGATACTCTCTGAAGTTAAGGATACTTGTCTACTGAACATACGTTCACAAATATGAAAGACATCGATCTCCGAGCTGATTATGTTTAGCAGACTGATTGCTCTACCTACCGGCATTACCAGAGTTAGGTAGGTTTTAGGGAGCAGCAGATAGAATACTCTGTGCTGGAATAGAATACTCTATGTCAGAGATATCATTTGGAAACAAAAAGACCCACACCCTCCAACATGGCTGAGTTCTCAAAATGTTCCCTAATAAATGATATTTATTGTTTCGTGAACAATGACATAAAACTCTTTATTAAATAATTAATACGAATAAAAACTTTGTGGTTTGGGACATTTGATAATGGCTTGGACAGGTAAAACATGTAATTCCAATAAATTATCATAAATCTTCTAGAAAACAGACGTTTCTATTAAAGAAATGAATATGAGAAACTACAATAGTCCCTCATGTAGATGCTAGATACATTAGAAATATAGATACCTGCTGTAAATAAAGGTGTCCATCCATGTTTATCTGTGGAGTTAATATCACCCTCGTTGTAAAGAAAGTATTTCAGAGTGTCCGCATTGTTTGATTCCACTGCATAATGCAACGGGGTCATTCCGTTTATGTCTTTTGTTTTCATATTAGCTCCGTGTAAATGTAACAGCTTGGATATTGAAAGCTTCCTATGGAAAGCTGATATCATGATTGCTGTTTTTCCATCTTTTGGAGAAGGACGATTCACATTTGCTCCGTTTTTAATTAATAGATTGACCATGTCTATGTTGCCTTAAAAAATAATTAAATATGTTTAGAATAAATGAGTTTTCTTATTTAATTAAAAAAATTTACTAGCAAGCAAAAATAATGGGTGATTTCAAACTAAAAATAAGCACTTCTTAAGTACAGAAATAAGTCAATGATTGAAATACTAAAAATCCCCAAATATCTGAAGCAAGTTATGGGCTTTAGATATTTGGCGGTAAACATCATAAGTCATAATGATTTATATACCGAAGTGTGAGAACAAATTATTAAAGCGTCTGCCATATCATATCGCACGCTTAATAGAACACTGGCTTAACTCAAAAAAGCAAGTTTTGCTCAATCTGACATGAGTCGGTGTTTTAACAAAAACAGTCGAAAAACACGTACGAATGGATAGCGTTAACATTGTGAAAAATAGATGGATAGCGTTAACACAAGCCTCTGTCTAATGTTAACTCAATTATGACCTAAACCATAATCAGTCAGTTTACTATTAAGCGTGCGATATATATTCCAGAGTGTCTAAAAAATCTAGTCTGGATGAAAAAAACACACGCATATTGACAGCAAAGCCAGAATTTATAAGACATGCATGCAAATCATGACATATGCTGTAGAGACACAGGCCGATTCTGTAGAAACCAAAGGGCTTCTAAGAACATCTAATTGAAGGCCTTAATATCCATTACTGTAAAAAATCTCTGAGATCAAGTCCATGACGTAGAAATAAGAAAAACCTTGCAAAATATTTTGTTCATAATACTTCCATTCAATCATATACAGATTTATCACACATTATTCAAAGAGATCTAAGATATATCATTCCAGTTTCATGCTTCATTTACGCACATAAGTAAAAACACAATTGTGCACTGCCATCTTAGCCTTTTTCAATGGATTTTAGTTTGTGATGACAGCTTTAAGCACATCACTTAATTTGTTGCTTGCCCACAACCCTTCTTTCAATATCCCTCTCCGCTAACACTTCCTTTATAAACCTACTTCTTAAACTTGAAAATTTTCTACTTGTTCTAGATTTGACCATCATGCTTTCTTCTTTTCGAAAATCATTACATTGGACTTATTCACATTCATCATCATATCATATCACATGCATACCTCGTACATATTAGGTATCAGGACTTGTAGTTCATGCTCGTCTGCAAGTAGGACAGGGTCATCTGCATACAATAGACAGCTTACTGACACACCGGCCATTTTGGCACCTACATGCAATCCTTTCAAGTCTTTCATACACTTTGAATAACATAATGACATAAAAAATAATATTAAGCTTTACTATATTTTACCTTTTTCAATTGCCACCATAAGTGGTGTGAAATGATCGACATTACATGAATCTATCATTTCTGGATGTTTTTCGGCCAATGCTTGTACTTGACTTAAAAATCCTCCATCGACAGCCAAGAAAATACTTATATTTGACGGGGCTTCATAGCCGGTACGCACTGTCAAAACATCAGACCAATCTGTCTCAAGTCGTGGCTGCGAAAATATATCCTTTGAAGATTCTTTTGTTCTTTTAACAGAAGGCAAGATGTCACTGGGATCTTTAATGTTATGAATTGATGAGCCATTATATCCTGCTGTCAAAAGTGAATCACTTTTCAAGCCATCTCCATTTGTATTTATTTTAGAATCATTTTGACTGAATGACGTTTCTGAGTAAATAGTTTCAAGCCTGGTGTTATGAATTCTGGACTTGTTTTTAAAAAATGATTCAATTGAATTAGCCAGTACTGACGATGGTTCCCTTAGTGATTGTTCACTTAGCGCCGGTTGGCTCATGATCAAGATGCTGTTTGATTCTTCCATTGAAAGGTTTGATGAAAAATTTTCTTCCAGGTTTTGCACTATGATTATTTTGTATCTAAAATAATGATCAGACATTGGTGCTAAATTGTATATGTTTGACGAAGGCTGGCTTCCACTAAAAGACAGAAAAGCATTTTTATTAATTTAATAAAATAAAGTCAGTTATCAAACTATGAATGTAAACATTTTAATAATTAACTTTTTGCTTAATCGTGTCGCCTCGGAGGTTGACTTATTCTATGAGAGTTAGTGTTAACTTAAGGATGCACTATCTGTCTTCTGTTTTATATTATTTTATTTCCCTTAATATTTATAAATATGATCTTAAGTTGTATCATAAGTGTTTTGGAATGTAGAAACTCTGTAATCCTTGGAGTTTTACACCATTGTTAAAGGAACTATTATAATGTTTGAATAACCATTACAGTGTATTGAAATTAGATTATTTATTGAGGGTAACAAAAACATATGGGGTTTGAATGGATGGTTAAGACCGTGGAAGGACATACCGTGCTGGAAGGTATGTGTACCAGTAAATGCCATAAAACGCCATAGTTGCATAACATCAGCAACACCATCTAGTCCGACTCTCTGGCATCCACGTGTGATCTTTATGATCCCGCAAATCCTGGCTGTGGCATATTGGACGTACTCGTATGCTGATGTGTCATAGCTAACAGAGAGAGGGCGAATGGCGATTTTCAGCGCCACAAAAGCGGTCACCCCCAGCTAAGGGAAGGAACACCCCGACAGAAAAACCCTGGTCCTCCTAGTAAGGGGGTTGGGCGTTAGGCCAACAACCTAACCTCGTAAAACAACCAACGTTACGAATATTTCTAGAAATTCGTTTCTTGGAAGAGGCTGAGACCCACCAAGGGTTGTGGCATCGGAAAAAAAAATAAATAAGATATACCTGTATTAAAAAAAAAAACCCACTAATATATTATAATATTATAGTTAACAGACGACAGTATGAAACGAGATTAAAGTTAAACTCAGATAAAAGAGGTTAAACAAAATATTGAAGAGTTGAAAATAGTAAAAATAGTGGGAAATTTTTTTAAAAATAAAAATTCATTTTTTTGAAATTTCGATCATTCAGATGGAAAACATCAACGTCTCCAAAGTGCTTATTATACATGTCGCAAATTCGATACATTGCCGCGCTCTAAGCGTAATTAGTGGGATAAGCAGGAAGGTGGAAAACTTAGCTCGAGGTGTGTCTTGTGTGAGGCATAGGGAAATAAATAAATGAATATTTTTTACGTACCAATAGATGTTGTCCCATCCATTATTAAGACCCTTCATCTGCAGTTTGTATAAAATATCAAATTGAATGTTATATATGTCTTTTCCAATGTTTTCCCAAGCCAACTCCACATGATCACTAGAACCTTTGACAAAATATGGAATATTAGGTTTCAGAGTGTTAATTTCACATTCTAAATCTTCGAGAACCTTCTCACAACTCATATTGCAGACAATTTATTTTATTTTATCTAACTTTGGTACAATTTAGCGGTATCGCAACAGACTACGTTTATTGTTTACATTTTTTTGTGGCCACTTGTTTATGTTTCTTGAGTTACCATGGAGACCATTGAAAGAATTTCTTAATTTGATTTTAGTTCGTTTTGTTGTTCAAAATATTCACCCCTTTTAATAATAAAAGCAGTGGCGTAGCTCCCCCCCAAAAATTATACTATTTTACAATAAATATAATTAAAAAAAAATACCTACAGATGATATGAGATCCCTAAGACGTATTGTGTGGTAAAACGATGTATGATAAAATTTCAATAATAATATAATAAATTGGATAATTTATAAAGCGCCATTTTTATGAATTACTCATCTCAAGGGCGCTTCAAATGCTGTGACAAGGAAGGAATGTAGAGCGGAAGAAACTATTACGAACAAAATCATGAAAGGAGCACTGCGATGGTTTGGACACATGAAATTCCTGGATGCAGGAAGAATGGTTAATAAAGTATACACGTTAACGTTTACGAGACTGAGGAAAACTTGACATGATCAGATTAATCCAATTTTAAAGGTCGGCCATGTTAGAAGTCAGAAGAATCAACGTGCGTGTATGACTCGCTTTATGAATGTGGAGGAAGCTAGAGACGTGTGTCAGGATCGAATAGTGTGGCGGTCCATTCTCTGTGCCTACCCCTACGGGGAAATGGCGTGATGGTTTGTTGTTGTTGTTGTAAAAAAGCACGCCATTTATTAATGCTGTTATTAACTGTACTAGAGTTCAAATAGTTCGATGTTACGTGATATCCGTCTTGTTCTACGGTATGGAAACATTGACATTGACAAAAACTATCACAAAAAAGGTGGATAACTTTTAAATGTGGATATATCGTAGAATATTTAAAATATCACGGTGAGAAAGAGTCACAAACGAGGAAGTACTGCAGCGAACGAAGAAAGAAAAATAAATCAAGACCATTAAGCTCAAGAAACTGAAATACTTCGGGAATATTATGAGAAACGATAAATTCAAAGTGCTGCAACTGATTATCCAAGGTATAATGAAAGGAAAATGAAGTGTCGGGAGAAAAGAAAATGCTAACCAACTTCCGATATGAGAGAAACAATAAGAATAATAAGATGAGAGAGAGAGAAGAAGAACGTTGACACAGACAAAGAAAAATGAAACAAATATTAGAACTCCTTTTTTGCTACGCTACTGCTACAAGGGCTTGGAAAAACTTAAATGGGTTTCCTGAACTTGTTAAAGTACCTACATATTTTCCTCCCTAAAATATAATTCCATTTGCATTTTTCTTTGTCTGTGTCTACGTGTCATGGCGTAGTTTGAATAGGGTTTATGACATTATTAATTCTTCTTATACGATTACGCAGAAAGGAATTCGGTAATATCCAATCGATTAAACATGTAACATTTTTCAATTTTAGTTGTTCCTGTTCCAGTTTTGGTTTCCAGAATACCACGATTTCAAAATATCACGATTCTAAAATACCACGATTTCAAAATGCAACGATACCAAAATACCACGATTTCACAATACCACGATTCCAAAATACCACGATTCCACAATACCACGATTCCAAAATACCACGATTTCAAAATGCAACGATACCAAAATACCACGATTTCAAAATGCAACGATACCAAAATACCACGATTCCAAAATATCACGATTCCAAAATACCACGGTTCTAAAATATCATAATTCCAAAATACCACGAATCAAAAATTCCACGATTTCAAAATACCACGATACCAAAATACCAAGATTTATTATTTCTTACATACTATTTTATTTTGCAGTTTAATAAACTCTGTTTTCTCTCTCTTCTGTCGCACTCCTCATGACTCGTGTCAATCCAGTAAACCATCCACCACGGCTTGCTTTGCACTCCTGTCACTGGTCAGTCTCCAGGCTTCAGCTATTGAGAGGCCAGTCAGCATCATGATTTGATCGGACCAGTCGCTCGGCGGGCATCCTTGTGGTCCGTTTCTCTCTACTTTACCCATTATTATAAGACGCACCCTAAATATAAGGGCGCCGGCGCTGACGGGGTTTTCAGTCTGTTTTGTAATAAGATAAATAATTAATTCTTACGAGTATACTAACTAACTAACTTACCATCACGCCGTCTCCCCGGAGGGGTAGCTAGAAAGAATGGAACGCCACACTGTTCTGTCCTGACATACGTCTCTCGCTTCCTCTACATTCAGATTTTTCCGACTCCTCACGTGACCGACATTCAATATTTGATTGATTTGATCATGCCACGTTTTCCTCGGCCTTCCTCTATTTCTAGCTCCGTTCACGCCGTTTACATATACCTTCTTTACCATTCTGTCTTCACTCATTCTTTCCATGTGTCCAAACCATCTTAATGACCCTTTCCTTATTTTTTTCATAACACTTTCATTCGCACCACATTCACTTCTTATACTTTCATTTGTCACTCTATCATAAACAGATTTGCCACACATTCGTCTTAGAGATCTCATTTCTACTGCATTTATTCTACTTTCATCCTTCTTTTGCCAGTTCCATGCTTCACTTCCATACATAAGGGTCGGCACAAGAACACCATTGTGCACTGCCATCTTAGCTTTTTTGGATAGGCTTTTGTTTGCGATGACAACTTTAAGTGCACCATTTATTCTGTTGCCTGCCCCAACCCTTCTTTCAATAACCTTCTCCACCCTCCCATCCTTTGTAAACATACTTCCTAAATAAACAAATTCATCCACTTGTTCCAGATTTTCACCGTTTACACTAATGTTGCAGACTGTCATGCTTCCTTCTTTTTCGAAAATCTTACATACCTCATACATACTAGACACCAGGGCTTGCAGTTCGTGCTCGTTGTCTGCAAGTAGCACAGCGTCGTCCGCATACAACAACGTTAAGTAAATGTTACTCTATCTGTCATCGCTACGCGGCTCATTCTTTGTCGATGCGCTTTGAATAATATGTCACTTATAAAACGATATTTTTTTTACAAAACAAAGCACTACAAGAATAATTGAAAAGGTCAGTATCTTCCTCGAATATCAAAGAATCAATAAACACTCAATCGAGATACGGATGCACACGATTTAATAATCCTCTATATACTAGGTCCTGCATTTAAAATAAATAAAGAAAATTAAATTCCGATAATTTTTACAACATTTTGTATGTATACAAATACTTGTAGACGAATACTGGATTTTACCCATTGCGGGTTATCAATTCAAGGATTAATTGTATCTCAATAGAGACGAAGATGATTCAAAATGTTGTAAAAACAAAAACTGGTCCAAGTTATAGCATATAAATTGTAGTGACATCTCCAGGCGTTATTTAGCATTACGATAATGGCGGTAGCCTTTCACATTGCGTTAATAAAAAGATCTTCTGCTTAATGCTTAAAATCCAATCTTCATAGATGGCGCAAGTGAGTAGATTGAAACTAACATGTGAAGTTTGGTGTTATAGATTAACATATATACAACTTCCAAAAATTTGTCAGACATAGTGGTCATAAGAAAAGGTGGAATGGGGAATGTAGTATTACATTAAGCGTGCGCTTAACCAACCAATGACAGGTCATAAGTCCTGTAAACACCTCGATCACCATATTCTGATTCCAATTTACATCTTCGTCTCTATTGAGATACAATTAATCCGATGATTTTATTTATTATTTTTTTAATTTAACCCCATAAAATACAACAGTACTTAAATAAAATATGGTAATTAAACAGTGTTTTTTTTATTTGAATAAATATAATAACGCTTTGTATTTCAAAACCCTTTATTTTTCGATATGCAGACATGTTCGGTTGTGAAATTAACTCTAATGCATGTATTTGATAATGCTTTAAGCGAATCGTGTCATTCCCGTAAATTATAAACTTCTAGAAAACGTATTATATTAATGACAAACTGTTTAATTTGAAAGATCGTTGTGAACTGTTTCGCCCACCGATGTTGGAATCATCAGATGTTACAATCAACGGATCAGAAGAACGAACGTGCGAGTATGAATGTCGAGGAATCTAGAAAGGTGTGTCAGGTTGTTCATTCTATCTGCTACCTTTCTGGGGAAACGTTGTGATGGTTTTTTAAATTTAAAGTTTATTTATTTATCCAAATAGACATGCAAATATAAATACATTTAAGTCACCAATTTGGAAGAACGTATCGACATAGTAACACATAAACAATTACGGCCCCAATGATGCTGAATACTTTCCATTAATTGGAGTATTTTTCTTTTGAACATTGTTTCATCAATATGAAAAATGTAGATCTCCAAAGCCTGTCTAGCAGTTTGATTGCTCTCCCCACCAGCACCACCAGAGACAGAATGATTCTGCATGTTGGGAGATAAAACAGTATGTGTTGACGCTTTCGAAGATAATCATTCGGAACATAATGATTGATACTCTCCAAGATAGCGGAGTTATTGAAGAATCACTTAATAAAGGTCCATTTATACTGGACAGACATCAGTCGATACCGACACGCCACGATATAAATAACCTTGAATCTCACCGACTCGTCATCTCAAATGCTATAATAAAATCAACGTCGGGGATTGCCGAAGAAAACACCTACCTACATAAAATTGACACTTAATAAATATGATTAATATTTTTCAGGGTGTGTTTCCTACAGTATATAATTCTTTTTTAATGGAATACTGTTTTTACTGCCATTTAAATTCGCCGTGGAGAAGGCGAATATCTCGGAATTTAAATATAATATGAACGGAATCGGCATTAATTAAAAGTAACAAGACACCATCAAAACAAACAAAACGATTTGCTCGACGCAAACGCGTGACGTGTCGGTATCGGCTGATGACTGTACAGTGTAAATGGACAATAAGTCTGAAGAAATGGGTAAGTTTGAACCAATTCTTTACAGCTTCGAAGAGATGGGCATCTCATAACCCATTTCTTTAAATTAATCAAGGGATATTTCGAGAACTCGGCCTTGCTAGAGGGTGTTGGTCTTTTTGTCCCTGATAGATTTCTCCGACAGCGACAGCACAGATTGTTTTACCAACCGGCCACCGGAACCAATCTGCCTCTGGTGACACCGGTGGGAAGAGCAATAAGTCTGCTGAACGCGGTCTCCTCGAAGATCGACGTCTTTTATATTAGTGAAGGTACGTTCAGGGGACAAATACTCTTGACTTTAGAAAGTATCTTGTCTTCCTAATGTCGAACCATCTCTAATGCGTTCCTGGTACTTTGTTATATTTTTATAATATTTTACCTGTACTTAATAGATGCCTTAAACATTTTCCTGTTTGTAATGTCTTTTGAGTTACTGATTTGATTTCATTTATCTACAGTCTATTGGTCCCCAGTATGCCCAAAATGAATGCGGTGTTTTTGTTTGTTTATATAATAATATGTTCTTAATGAATAAGTGCCTAAAGTGTTAAATTATCTCAGCGTTGCCGCTGAAAGATTATTATTATTATGTCGAAAATCAATTTAATCACAATGGCATAACAAATTGGCATCATTCCTCTTCGCAAAACAGCGGATTAAATGGAGATTCTGCTAAATTTATTAAGGGTTCTGTTCGGTAATGTAAGAGCAAACTGAAAATCGGAAAAACAACGAAAACACTTGCGCGCGGAATTAGAATTTTAGAGTTATTTGGCGAAGAGAAAAAGGTCAGGCCCGTAGACAAATCGACTGCCATTAGGAGTTTATGATCCAATAAAGGGTAACCGGTAGCTACCGGGCGCGAGATGCGAGGTAAGGGACGTAGATTGTCTATGCCTTTACTTCATATTCAAATATTTCTCGTCGAAAATATAAACAAAGGAAATTTATCGTGGGCTCAAAACCATACCTAGGTAACTCAATATTATGGAAAAAGAACTGGCTAATATGAAAAACTATGAAAGGAATTTTCTATGGCAATATTCAGAATTCCATTCCTCCCAAGCCCTGGTTTGGAAAGCTCGGCCTAAGCAGAAAACAAATCACAACATACTCTAGACTTTGATCCGGCCACTGTCTGACTCTAGCCCACCTATTCGAAATTAACTGTTCTCCTTTTCCTATATGTGAATGCGGTGCAAATGGCGTTTTTCAAGATTAAATTTTACAATGCCCTCTTGTGGTGGGGAGGGAAAATTTTCTCAAAGATATCATCAGTGTATTATTCACATTTCCCATCACCATAGAATAATTACTGTCATCACAATCAAAACTTGTAATTGTATTCTTTTAATCATTTTCTCCCTCTTAATAACACTAGTCGGCAAAAAAATATCTGCCCCTGACACGATTTTTGCTGCTTCTTATGTAAAATAACTTTTTAAATCCAAATACAAACTTAATTTTTCCCCATCACCCATTGTTTTTGAGGGATAGCCCCCCACCTATTCTTATCACTTTTACATAATTTGGAGGGATGAAAATGATAATTTTACCTTTTACATTTCTTTGAAGGGGCTAGAGAGCTGAATAGTTCTAAAACTTGAATATTTGAAGCAAGGTGGTAGATTTGGGACCCCTTAAATTGTAAAAAATCATTAAAAATAATACATTTTTCCGTTTTTTTGTAAAAAAATTTCATTTATTATTTATTGATTATTTTACAATTCAAGAGGTACCAAATCTACCTCCTTGCTACAAATATTCATGTTTTAGAATTTTTCACCTGTCTAGCCCCTCAGAAGAAATGTAAAAGCGAAAATAACCCTTTTCATCCCTCCGAATTATGGAAAAGTGATAAAAATAGGTGGGGGGCTATCCCCAAAAAACAGTGGGTGATAAGGAAAAACTGAGGTCTTATATTCAGATTTAAAAGATTATTTTACATAAGAATCAGCAAGAATTATGTCAGGGGCATTTTTTTTTTGCCAACCAGTGTAATTTAATATTACCAGTTAATCTATTAGTTTTCTCTATTCCTTTCTTTCACACAATTATTACTTGTATAATTAATATTTGTTAATTAAACCTATTTGATTATGTTAGTCAATGATGTTATTTTATACTTTACTAATTGTTTGTATATAAATATGTAACTTTAATGTATTATTCATGATGTATTATGAATGAGTCAAATAAAAAAACAAAAAAAACTCAATATTATCTTTTCTAGGAAAATTGGGTTTTTTGTTTCGAATTCAATCCATTCCGTTACTAAAAGTGATAGACAAATACTTGAGAAATGATATTGTATAATATATTTGAAGGCCGGTCATTATAAAGGTGCTAATCCGGTCGGCCGGTCAACCCCTATTCAACCCCTATTACGCGTCTGGCTTCATTTGCAGTAAAAATGGTCTCAAACTGCGTCTGACGACATTTACAACTCATACAGATTATCCCAGTTCATCATAATCATCATCATCATCAGATAAGGAGGAATGGGTGCACATTTACCCATTTATTCCGATTTATCAGGGGATTTTTTGAGAATTCCGTCATCTTGGAGGCTATCCATCTTTATGTTCCGGAAGGTTATCACCGACAGCGTCAGCACATACTGTTTTATCTCTCAGCATGCAGAACCAAGCTGCCTCTAGTGATGCCGGTGGGGAAAGCAATCAAGCTGCTGAACATTATAGCTTCGGAGATCCACGTTTTTCAGATTCGTGAAAGTACGTTCAGAAGACAAATAAATACTTTTGACTTTGAAATATTTTGTATTCCTAATGTTGAACCATCTCTCACGCGTTCCTGGTATTACATGAAACGTAACCATCTCTCTCCGTCTCTCGCCAGTGTTCTCCAGGCCCTTCCCGCCGTCCGCACAATATCATCACTCCACCTGGTTGGCTGTCTTCCGACACTTCTCCGGCCCAACCTTGGCTTCCATTCAGTAACCCTCTGGCTCTATCTTCCATCACCTCGTCGACATACATGACCAGACCTTGTCACTTCATCTTCGCAATGCGTATCCCAACATCGGTGACCCTGGTGTGTCTTCTAATCTCCACGTTAGGTATATGGTCACTAAGCGAGATACCCAACATGGATCTTTCCATGGCCCATTGTGCAACTATGATATTGTGCATTGCTTATTTAGTTAACGTCCATGTCTCGCATCCACATGTCACCACAGGTAACGCACACTGGTTAGAGTGAGTTAAGATGTGAGTCCTGCCGTGCATTATTTATTATTTATTCTTTCTCTAACATATGTTATTTATGCCTCAATTGTGTATTTTCTTTTGCTGTTGTATAACTATGTGTGTACGGTGGGACATCGGGGGAGAGTAGCGTAGCTTAAATGTGGTCTGGGTCCCCCATGGTTGCAAATATACAATTTTTATTTTAAGTTCCGCATGGAAGGAGGACGGGACTAGGGAGTGCACGAGTGAAACTGACGAAAGGCGCCGCTGCGCCTATAACAGCTTCTGGTAAGTGGGAGCCCTCTTTGGCTGGGCCTTATGGTCCAATAGATGCCTTAAATTATAATTATTGTTATTTGTAATATCTGTTAAGAAAATATGCTTTCTGATTTTATAATAATACATACAATGTAGAAGGAAGGAACTAAAGTTAAAAGGTTTATAAGACATACCTATTCAAAATGAACGTATATTTTATATTCTACAGAAAATGGATTTTTCGCAAATCTTAATGTTTTTATTTGTACAATATCTATTAGACTTGTTATTGACAGTGTGTCATAAAGCTAGCTCTAACTCAATCATAAATCATAAAAATAATTTTATTGCTAAGAAATAGTTAATCTTAGATTATCGTTTCTGGATAAGAATATAAAATGTTATTTTCAATAATATAATATTTGAATCAAGGTATATTATTTCATTTAACATAAAGTCAGCTGGGTCATGTTCTAAGGTGAGTAAAATACCACCTCCTTCGACTGATATCAATGGGTAAAGTGGAGGGACGTCGGGGAGTTGGTAGAAGGCAGCTGTCCTGGCTGCGGAACATCAAAAAGTGGACAGGAATAACAAGAGTTCAGAACCTGTTCCAAGTGGCGCAGGATAGAGATGCCTTTGCTGCAGTGATCGCCAACGTTGGGGGGACCTGACACGGCACCGAAAGAAGAATAAAAAGATAATATTTGAATCAAAAGTTATAATAATTATGCGAATTGACTGGAAGCTTGACCCATAAATCGCATATGATTTTTTTTTAAATAGACTCTCTTCAAGGATTTATATCAATGATGTTAGAATTCATTTTACAATCTTCAATGTGAGCAGAAAATAGCTCATTATTATGAAGAAGGAATCTGGTCGTGTCCAGGCTTGAACCCATGTCCCCTGGATCAAGAGCCAAGCGTTCTATCCCCTAGACATTATATTGTTTCCAGGGGCGCCGGAGGTAATGTTATATTCTCCACGCGTAGATGCACATTTTTATACCCCCGATAACAACCTCTTATTAAGTTTAAAGTGAACCGACTTCTAGAAATATCTGGAAGTGCCCTTTACTGTGCTTTTCCCTACTAGTCGGCATGCGCAAGTTGGGTAAAGTTACGAAAGCCATATAATTTGCGAAGACTATTAGGGGGTGTATAGAGGCTTATTTAAAAAGGGGAATAAGGGTTTAAATTACGTGTTTAAATAATCCATTGTTTTTGCATTATTAAATGTTTAAAAAACTTTAATATGCATATCAATATTAATCAATTGTTGATTGTAAGACCTGACGATGCTAACATTAGTAGGCGATACAGCTGTCGCGACTAATTATATTCAATTTTGATATTCATAACAAAGTTTCTTCATTTAAATATTTAATTAGGTTCGAATAAATATAGTTACACTTTGTATTACAACACTTTTTCATTTTACTGAACTCAGACATGTTTCGGTTCCAAGTAACCTTTATCAATGTATACAATTTTAACAGTCAAATAAAACAGAGCGGTCACTTATGGAGATCGAGTTATGTATAAAAGTGGAAGGGGTATAATTAGGGATGAAGAGTGGGGAAATGTAACGGGAACATATTGAGTGGAAGGAATATAATTAGGGTTGAGGAGGGGGTCAACTTAAAACTAAGACAGAGGATGTTAAAGTGTTATGTGTGGTCTGTTCTGTTATATGGGTGTGAGACATGGACATTAAAAGTAAATACAATGAACCGGTTAGAGGCATTTGAAATGTGCCTTCACCGAAGAATGTTCAGGATCCCATGGACAGACAGAGTGACGAACACAGAAGTCATGAATCGTGCAGGAGTATATAGAGAGCTGCTGACATTAATCAAAGTCCGCAAGATTGCATATCTGGGTCACGTTCTACGAGGAGAGAAGTATCGCCTGCTGCATCTAATATTGAAGGGAAAAATAGAGGTCCGCAGGGGGGCAGGGAGAAGGCAGATATCCTGGCTGCGCAATGTGAGGGAATGGACGGGAATCACAACTGTGGAGGAGCTATTCCGGACAGCGCAGGATAGGGAAGAGTTTACCAGAGTGATCGCCAACGTCGGGGGGACCTGACAGGGCACTTTAAGAAGAAGAAGTTTAAAAATACATTATAATTTAATATTCGCCTTTTTGATGATGATTTTAATGTTTGATGAATGATTTAGATATTGGTTACTTCCGAGAAGGCGAGATAAACATAATTAAGAGTAACACTGAAGAGATTATCTTAATAAATTAGCGCTATAAAAAATAACGTAGTCGCTTTTGGATGGACCACACGGACCGCACGTAAGATACAAGGTTTCCAAAATTGTAAAAAACAAAAAACCAGCACTAAGAGGCTATCAGAAAGACCGCCGAAGAGATGAAGGGGTGGCTGGACGTCATTATCCCAGGACAATTAACAGGTCATACGACTTTCATCAAGAGGAAGAAAATGAAACATTAACGTTAAAATGAGGAAAATATTAGTATAATATAATACAGTGTTACTGTTTCGTCAATTTCGTCTGCGTTGATAAACTCGTACATGAAAATGTAAAGTAGGTTAAATAACTATTAACAAAGTTCTACATATTAAGATTTCCATATTTTAAACAACATTTTAAGAATCCTATTTTTCTTCTACTTCTTTTAAAGATCTGACGATCTGTGGCACAGAAATCATGTCTGAAGTAAAATCAAACCAAATCAGTTTATTTTTTCAAAAAAATATTACAAACAACACACATATTAAAGACCTCCATAAAGAATAGGTAAAACATAATAAATATATATTACCAGGAACGCATGAGAGATGGTTCGACATAGGAATACAAGATACTCTCCAAAGTCAAGAGTATTTGACCTCTGAATGTACTCGCACTTTCACGAATATGAAAAACGTTGATTTTCGAAGCGATCGTGTTCAGCAGTTTGATTGCTCTCCCCACCGGCATCACCATAGACAGATGCCGGAAGATAAAACAGTCTGTGCTGACGATGAATATGCCCTCCATCTCTTAGGTGGTCTGGATCTACTCCACCGAACGATATCCTATATTTCGCAAGTTTTTCTTATGTCTGCGTTACGGACACGATTTTCCAGTAATGGATTTTAGGACCTTCATCTCAGATGTTCTTAAAAAACCCTGAGTTCGTGCAGTATCAGCCCGCGTCTCTACAGCATACGTCATGATAGGTCGCACGCATATCTTATAAATTCTGACTCTGCAGGAAGAAGAATGACTTTTTAATCACCGTGTTTAAATTATTTCTAGAACGAACACATTCTAGTTTTAAAATATAATATTTTTATTATTTTATTGCAGGCAATAAATATAAGACTACCGAAATTGAATTATGAAAGTGAAATCATAGATAAAATAAGCCGCTCCCCGTCATAGAGAATTACCATGCATATTTATGATTCTTATCTGATTACGTATGTGAATCATTGATAAGGAACAATTCAATCTCTCAATGGGCTTAGAAGTATATAGCAGATTGCAATTGAATGAATTGGTTTAATATTTTTTGCTTTTTTTTTGCCATTAGGTTTCTGCGACCACGACTTCTGCAATGGCAATGGTGCTAAGGGATTAACCGTCGCGTTGCCATGTGGTCAATTGAGTTTCCACTGCCAATTTAAAGTTGATTTTCTTAAAACCTATGGACCCTAATATTATAAAAAAAATTGTAATCCTCCATTGAAGTGTTCTCAATATTTCGTAATAAAAAAAAAGCAAAAAATTACTTCCTTCATCCCAAAAAAAAATATTTTCTAAGACTGCCCTCACCTTCATTCGTGTTAAGGTAGAATTTGTTTTGCTAATATTTACAACTTTATCAAAAGTGACAAATACTTACTCGCTGTTTTGAACATATTATAAATTATATCTTTGACCTTTTCAATAGGTACGTAATAATACCGACTGGATAAAAACGCACCACGTAACTTAATAATATCAGAACTGTGAAAATATATGACTTCAAATTAATGAAAATTGACGTGACTAAATAATTGTTTCTTAAAAATGTATAAAGTCACATCAATTTTCGTTAATTACCATATTCTGCTCCATTTAATAGTGTATATAAACTGCAACGAGTTAAAGTTTCGTCACATTTGATAATGTCTTAAAAGGGCGAAACATGTCATTCCCATAAAATATAATACAATTCCTAGAAAACTGACGTTTTCATTCGTATTAATCGTTTTATTTAATTATTATATTAATTAAAACAAACTTCCATCAATATAACTAACTAACTAACCATCGTGCCGTTTCCCTGGAGGGCCACACTGTTCTATCCTGACATAATTCTCGCACATCTTCTACATTCACACATCGTGACATGCAATCTCGTCGATTGTTCCTATTTCGAACATGGCCACCTCTCAGTAATTGAATAAATTTGTCATGCAATGTTTTCCTTGGCCTTCATAGATTTCTATTATTATTAGGTGGGGGTGGGACAGAAAATGGGATGAAAGAGGAATATGTGTTAGGATTTAACATATCAATAAAACGTAATTTTTATTTTCTTTAAAATCCTAATAATTTTATTTTTAACATGAAAAAACCTTCTCCTGAAAAATTTACATTTTGTAGATATTTCGCTTTGTTAAAACGGTCCTCAATTATAACAATGACAGAGACAGCTCCTCCCTCAGGTCAACTACACTATCACAAAACACGTCAACCTCCAAGATGACAAGATTAAGCAAAGATATTGATCTACATACCAGCATAACCATTGGCAGGTTGGTTCTGCATCTTCAGAGATAAAACAGTATATGGCCCCGTTGTCAAAGATAATTATTAGAAACGAACAAACATACATCACGAGGAAGTTTCGTCATATTTGATAATGCTTTAGAAGGGCGAAACATGTCATTCCCATAAAATATAATAAAACTTCATTTTCATTCGTATAAATTATTTAAAATGAAGTTTTACATCATTGTTTTATTTAATTATTAAATCTTCTTCTTCTTCTACGTCAGCCTTCATCGGTCCACTGCTGGACATAGGCCTCTTCCATTCCTTTCCACTCGTCTCTATTTTCTGCCAGTTGCAGCCACATTTCCCCCCCCCACGGCAGTAATGTCGTCGGCCCACCTTTTTTGCGGCCTGACGACGCTTCTCCTATTTTCCCATGGTCTCCACCTTATTATTTTCTGGGTCCATCTATCCTCACTCTATGTCTATATGTCTTTCCATGGAACGCTGCGTGACTCTTAATCTCTCTACATTTCTCTTGGTGAGGGTCATAGTCTCCATCCCATGAGTCATCACCGGCAGTATGCATGAATCAGACAGATTGGAGTTTGAAAATAGGGTTGATTAAAAAAATATGTTTTCCTTTTTATATGATTTACAGTATTTCCGCACATTTCAAAATGAATTTATTTTCCAGCAAATTGGATGCTTTGTATCGTTCATAAGGGGTGAAAAGAACATTAAGCCAACGACTCATTGCTGCGGGGATTTTAAAAAAGGAACGTCGTAAAACCAGAACATAAACGTCGAAAAGTCGTCTTATTTGGCAAATGTGCCTTCGATAATGCAGCGGAGTCCTTACTCGCCTAAAACGAGAAAAGCAATTTGTAGCAATTGTGACCATTAACCCTAATATCTCGGAAATTTCTCAAGCAATATCTCGCAGTGCCTGAAAATGCGTTCAAACGTCAAAAAGCCATACTTTGCCGCCAAGGTACACTGCGGATCCTTTGGATAAAAAACATAAACAGTTAATACACATTACTAAAAAAATACACAACATTTCAAGCGTATTATAATTGAATAACATAAATAATTTATCCCTTTTTACGTTTGCGTCTTATTTTGTTTATACGTATTTTTTTCACAATTTTTCTTACTGTGGATGGTATTATACGTAGCGCGCGTGCGCGGAATATTTTCCCGATCATTACCGAAAATTCACGAAATTTCACGACGGTTGTTTCAGGAGACAATTTGTACGGAATCCCTAGTACTTATGTAACGTATCTGGTCTGCTCATATCGATTGTTTCTGGCATTTACAAAAACCAATACCCCCACAATAAATTGTCAAGTAGCGAAATGTCAATACCCACTGACTGATGGCTTAAGCCAGAGTTAATTAAATTTTGAAATTAGAATCGATTTCACGTGACAATGGAATCGTGTATTGTCGACGTTCGCCTGTCCGTTTTTTCCCAAACATGGAAAACGAAAACAATGGATTTTTCATTTCAAAGGATTCGAGCAAAACAAATGAATTCCAAATACACGTACGAAATAGTATTCAAGGAATAATTGGCTTCCCTTTTTAATTAAAAGTTCATTTTTTGAATAGTTCAATTCAGTACAATTTTTGAATAATATTGAAAAACAATAAATATTGAAATTATGAAGATATTTTATACCTACAAACAACTTACTATGTACTAAACACTATATTACCACAGAAAAATATGGAAGATATAACTTATAGTTTTTTTTTTTTTTTTTACTTTAATATACATCATAAAATGATGGTATGACGATGTGTGGATATTACATGTGTGTGATATGACACATGTGTGGATATGACATGACATAAATGTGTGGATACTCTGTGTATGATAGAGTGTCGAATGAAAATATAAGAAGTGAATGCGGTGCGAATGATGGTGTTATGAACAAAATAATGAATGGATCATTAAGGTGGTTTGGACACATGGAAAGAATGAATGAAGAAATAATGTCAAAAAAAATTGTGTTAACGATGTAAATGGAACTAGAAGTAGATGAAGACCGAGGAAAAGGTGACACTATCAAATAAATCACATATTGAATGTCGGCCACGTGAGGAGTCAGAGAAATCGACGCGCGTGCATGACATGATGTATGAATGTTGAGGAAGCGAGAGAGATATGTCAGGAATGAAAAGTGTGGCAGTCCATTCTTTTTACCTACCCCTTCGAGGAGACGGCGTGATGGTTAGTTAGTTAGTTAGTTAGTTAGTTGGTATGACGATTACAATGTGACGACCTTCGTGGCAGAGTGGTAAGAGCTCTGACTGTCATAAAGAAGGTTTGGGATTCGATTCCCGGCGATGGCAGTGTGACTGTCACACTTTTTTTGGTCTGGTGTAGAATTCACGTGACAATAAAATGGCGATAGATTAGCTACATAGCATACGTCATGAGAATCAATATATTAGCTAAAAAAATACAAAATTTTCACATTAATTGGGTTCAGACGACAAAAAAAAAACAATAATAATGATTATTGTAACGAAAAGTTGTAACAAAAGGCAATACAATAAATTTTATACAGAGACATTACAAGTGTCAATCAGAAAGAATCGAAGGGGTTGGCAGTAATAATGGACTGCCGCACTCTTTTACCGATGCGGTACTCCATTATTATCTTTTCGCCCCCGCGGGAGTCGCGGTGTGATGGGTTGCGAAACTCACCAACACCAATAGATATCTCTAGAGCACAGTTAGTAATTTAAACGTCCACTTGAATATTTAAGATTAAAAAATCATTTAAAGTACACATAGGTTACTATAATTATTAAGAGACATTATAAGTGTTTCTGACAAGAACAAGTGTCAATAGGAAAGAATTATCAAATAGTACAAATTACGATGATAATAAAGACGTAAAAGCAATTAGCTATCTCTACATGAGGGAGTTTGGTAGCTATCCGTGGCTTTATCCCACTGCATTCCTCATGGGCATGCTGGGGACCAACAGTTTGCAGATAAGAAGAGATGGGTGCACACTTACCCATTTCTTTAGACTTATCAGGGGATTCTTTGAGAACTCCGTAATCTTGGAGGCTATCCATCTTTATGTTCCAGATGGTCATCTTCGGCAGCGTCAGCACAGACTGTTTTATCTCTCAGCATGCAGTGGGGAGAGCAATCAAACTGCTGAACATGGTCGCTTCGGAGATCGACGTCATTCATAGGACCCAGAACTCTGCGCAGCACCCTTCCTCTCAAAAGTATCCAATCGCTCTGCGGATTTCGCTGTCACTGTTCACGCCTAACACCCATAGGTCACCACTGTTCAGATGATTGTCTTATACAGGATGATTTTGGTTTTCCTGTGTACGTTTCTTGATTTGAGCACTGGTAGTAGAGAGAATAAAGTGTTGTTTTGCCAATTGCGATTTTTCTTTCGATTTCACGCGTTACTATTTTTTTATTTACTCCACTTGTCAAAGTTATCTAAGAGATCCAATTTTTTATTTTAATAGTCTAATATTGACTTATTGTATAATGGTTATGACATATGCGAAAGCTGATATCAATAGGACAAAAAGCTTTCACAGAGTGGCGGAAATGAAAACCCTACGCTGGAGGGTAGGGTTGTTATTTCCGTTGTCAGTGTGATGGATCCCAACCCATGCTCTTAAGGATCGGATCTGAAATGAAACGATAAGGACTGTCTGTAGTGTTGAAGACAGTGATGTTGGAAAAAAGCAGAAACGCTTCTGAAACGATCGCGTAGACCGCGTAGAAAATGCAATACTTGCAAACATTTCTTTAATTGAAAATTCTAGCTGCAAGATATACGGATAGCCCACATCACTATCAGTTCATACAACCCAAACCAAGAGTAAAAAGAAGAAAAAACACTTAGGTTAGAGTTAATCTACTTGTGAATTAAAAACATTTTTAATAAACACTAAATTAATGATGTAAAACTCCATATTAAAAAATTAATACGAATGAAAACGTCAGTTTTCTAGAAGTTTATTTTATTTTATATCTTTCTTCACTATTATCTTTGATTTTATATATATAATACTTATAATCATAAGTCACCTTGAAATATGTAAAATCATTTGTAAACAATTTGTAAGAAGGTGTTTTTCTTAGAAACACTTTATTTCGTCCTACCTCAAATAACTTATTTTTGATTTATATATTATAATATCATTAAGTATCCCCTAGCTATGCGATGATTGTCATAAAATTTCTTAATGAGTTCCAAGGAACACATCCCAATATTTCTGGACCTACCCGAATAATTCTTTGTTAAAATGTATAAAGTCCCATAAATATTTGCTAATTACCATATTCTGCTCCATTTACTAGTATACATAAACTGCAACGAGTTGAAGTTTCATCACATTTGATACGCCTTAGAAGAGCGAAACATGTCACAAAACTGACGTTTTCATTCGTATTACATACTAAACTAATGGTATAATCAAATTCATGAAATAATAAATATTAACATTGAAGGTTAAGGCATTCTCATTGTGGAATTTCATTGTTAATTTTGAAGGAGCCTTTGTTTTATCCGTTTTTTTAAACAATGACAAATATATTTTTATACAGTAAGTTTCTCTGTTAATTAAACGAGTTATACTCGTATTTACAACTGAGGATGGAAGAAGTGAAAGAAGGATGACTTCGAAATATGTGCGAACATATTGAAGTCTATAAAATATTTAATGAAAAGAAACTTGAAGAACTGATTAACCAGGAAACAGTAGTGAGATTCTGTAAGTCTCAACGCCCACGGTGGGCTGGCCATATAGAAAGAATGCCAGAGGGTAGAACATCACTAGTTATATCCAGATGGGTGCCCCGTGAAAAGAGACCAAGAGGCAGACCGAAGAAAAGATGGGCGGATTGCGTGGAAGAAGATTGAGAGAAAATGGAAGGAGCTGGGGAATGGAGAGAAGTGGCCAGAGACCGAAGTCAGTGGAGGACCGTTGTGGAGGAGGCCAAGTCCCACACCGGGTTGTAGCGCCGAGGAATAAATGAACGATGGTTTGGTTTGGACAATGTAACAGTTTCAAGACCATAAGTACCAACTGGCAGAACTCAGGCTTCATAGACTTTTCGTTTCAGGTTGATCGAATGAATTATAATATTTAATAAAAAAAGGATAAAACAGTGTTAAGAAATCTCTTTTCAAATTAAAATTGTAACGGGTTACAAATTGCACACTAGATAAAGCCATCAAAAAGCATTGCATGAATTTTGAATTGATCTTTTCGTCCATTTGGTTATTATACATTATATCATTTGCAAGAAATTTGCTTTAGTGACACTGTCATTGTCGCGAAGAAAGAACGCCAGTTTCCTTTATGTCCTCGCCAATATTTCTCCTGTTCCTTTATGCTATTTTATCTTTTCCCGGGATTTTTACGCCTTGGTTCCGATAGTGTTCGCGAGCTCAGATAATCTCTTCAAAGGAAACATAACTTTGCCGTAACACAGGACGTATTAGATTACGTCACATCGGAATTTGCAAGATAACGCCGTGAAAATACGCTGTGAAAAACGTAACAAGATCGGGAAGGGATAAGAAACAATAGAAAGATGCTGCTTTATTAATTTACTTAGGTATCTTGATACGTGTAATAAATATATCCCTGGATAATTATATAGAAGAATATAGAAGAAAAACCATCAAGCAGTTTCCCCAGATTGGTAGGCAAAGAGGGTGGACCGCCAAGTGAAACTAATTGGCCTCAATTATAATAACCTTACCGTGGTTTAATAGAATCAAATAATATAGACCTAAAACTGAGAATACTCGTCATCAAGACCTATGTATGGAGTATCTTGATGTACGGCTGCGAGACATTGTGCCTATCCGAAAGAGATAAATGGAGACTAGAGGCTTTAGAGATGTGGTCCTATAGAAGACTATTAGAAATTTCCTGGAGAGACCACATTACAAATGAGGAGGTTCTCCAAAAAATCGAAGGACGAAGGCACCTGCTCAGGACCTTGTCCGAAAGGCGTGCAAGATGGATCGGCCATGTAATACGACTAGAAGGACTCTTGCATATCATAATGGAGGGTATGACCGAGGGGACAAACTCTAGGGGACGCCCACGCCGAGAGTACCTGGAGGACCTGTTGGTGGACGTGCGCTGCTCATCATATGCAGATTTCAAAACAGCCGCACAAGACAGGGAAGAATGGAAGAGATAATAGAGGAAATTGCTGCAAACCAATCCCAGGATTAAAACCAGAGAGAGAATTGGAACCTGGTTAATTGGCAAAACTCTGTAATTGGCAGAAAACTTCCTGTCCCACCCCTTTGGAGCACCAAAACCTCTTTTTTGGAAAAAAGAAACCTGTTTAATTGAATTTGACATTCGGCCCCTAAACCTCTGTAATTGGACAGCACTGCCTTCTCGACCTCTGTAATTGACCGGAGAGTACCTCTGTAATTGAAGAGCACTGCTTTCTTGACCTCTATAATAAGAGAGCACTACCTTCTCGATCTTTGTAATTGGCCGGAAAGTACATCTGTAATTGGAGAGCACTGCTTTCTCGACCTATGTAATTGGAGAGCACTGCCTTCTCGATCTCTGTAAACTGACAACTCATCAGTATTTTTTTTCTACTCATTGAAGGTGGTCCATTTTAGATCGCAATGTTTTATAAACGTAAATAAATTTATAACGGCCTTGATAAGAGCTCGAAGCTAAAACTAATCCAAGAATTTGACGTCGGTAAATCTCGCGAAGAGTTGTGCAACATTTTTTACGTATGTAACAGGCCTATATAATTTATTTTTTCAAGCCAAAATAATTAAATTATTGTTTGTATGTGTATGCACGTATGTACAATTTCAATTTACTTATTAAACTTCTATTAATTTTATATTGATTGTTTTATGCTTCAATCTATGAATTGTTTTTATTGCTTTTCTGTTTATGTGGTTGCAAAACCAGGCAAAAAAACCAAAGCACAATCTGGACCCGGATACACGAAAAACTATATAATTGGAAAACTTGGTTAATTGACCATCGTAGGCCTGATCCCTTGAAATTTCAAGTATCCAGGTTCCACTGTAGTTTTTTTAAAGCCAAACAATGGTTGGTTATTAGAAATAAATTATTAATACTGCTTTGTAACGTTTAAAGAGGAAGAGAAGGAGAGAGAGATGAAGGGAATGAAAAATAAAGAGGTGGCCTTCTTGACAACAGCTATGTCTGCTACACCAATTTCCCGAGTTTGATTCCCGGCAATGACAGTGTGAGACAAAAAAAAGTATAGAGTTGTCTTTGTTCCGGTGGAATACACGTGACAGTAAAAAAATTGTGATAGATTAGCAAATAATCCCATGTCATGAGAATCAACAGCTAAATAATTTTGCATTCAGCAATAGGGTTCAAATAACCTGTAAATGTAAGCAAAAATGGAATTTTATAAAAAATATTATTATAATTTTTTTACATCATTTCTATTAAATTCTATATTTTAATTAATTTGATGAAAATTAATCAGAGTTTATTTAGAAATATAATTATATAATAATATATACACTTCTTCAATATATATTTTAAAGGAAAACCATACATAAACATTCCTTGATCGCACTATATATAATTTGTTTTTTGTTTAATATTATTATAACCATGACAACTTTTTTCCTAAACACCATTTCGGATCCCGATACTTTGAGAAGCATAACCTTCCTGAATATATAATACAGTTTATAAATACTTCTGAGCGGCAATTCGGAGCATACAATAAGTAATGTCAATTTGCACTATGTAATTAATGTGAATGAAAACGTCTGTTTTCTAGGAGTTTTATTATATTTTTGATGAAATGACATGTTTCGCCTTTCTAAGGCATTATCAAAAAGATAAAATATGTTGCGTCAATTTAAATGCCGATAAAATTTTGATAATGCCTTAGAAAGGCGAAACATGTTATTCCATCTTAAATGTGATAAATTCCTAGAAGACAAACGTATTTATTCATATCAATTATTAAATATGGAGTTTTACATAATTGTTCAAGAAATAATACATTATTTAAAAAATGCTCTCTTGTATTAGTATGGAGCGATAAGATTTAGTTCTGTTAGTATTTTTGGATTATAAATATCTATTTAAAAATATTTCTAAATAATAAATCTTACGATAAAGTAAAAAGTGTTTTTATCTTTAAAATTAGCTAAGTCAATAGTAATACACGTCTTAAATCAATAAAGTTATTAAATTCTTATTTATAATTAAAGTTCTTTATGATGTGGCATAATACATAATTTTGTAATATTCAAACGAATGCGGTACCTAATGTTACGTCAATTCAAACGCCGCAATTCTCGTTCGATTAGTGTTGCAACTTAATGAATACGAGATTCCGCAGTCGGTGGCGGTAGGAGCGTATTTTCTACCGCGCATTTTCCCCGCTGGAAAACCTCAGCCGGTTGGCAACACTGTCCGGCCGCGCACCCGCGTCCCGGCGGCCAATTTCATATCATTCAGTTGGCATCCGATACTCGTCGGGTTAGGTTGGCCTTCGTGCTTGCCGAGCTGACGGTACAACTGTCAAGATAATCATTTTATAACCAAATACAAGTCGCGCCTTCTAATGTCAGCCGCGAACTAATCGAGCCACACACTCTAACGCTGGTATCCAATTCAGTTCCGCAACGAGGACATCTTGGAATTATTTTGGATTATTGCGCGCGTTCGTGAACTTGGTATGGTTATTTTTCTTCTAAATAATAATTATTAGCACCGATTGTAAACAATTCTCTATTAAAACAGACAACATACACGTCTTGAAGCCTTGAGAATATATTTTAAATTGCAGATCGATTGTAAAAGGAGTAATTTCATTTGTGTGAGTTTGAAATCGATTCCCCCTTTTTGTATTTTGATCTTTTGATACGTTACTCGAAATAATTGTAATTTGAACTACCAGGGCGGTAACAGCACTTGCTCTTCTAATTGGTGAGTAAACAAATTATAATCTAATTACTGCACATTAAATTTCCTATTCAAAACCCTTGCAATAATTTAAAACACGTTTTAACTACCGCATTGAACGAAATAGCTTTACGTACTTTCGTACCTCACAAAATTTGTTTTAGATCAGCAATTTTTCTGCATATTCCACATTTTTTTAATAGGACCATTTTTATTTAATACCCTTAATTAAAAATAACCGCCAGTTATGGCCAATTAAACAAAAATCACAGTTGAATAAATGACTTGAATTTTAATAACTTATTATTAAGCAGTACATGTTTAGAGATCTGGTATATAAAGTATGTATTTATTTGAACAAATTTTCAACAATTGTAATTCTTCTACGTTTTCTATATTTTAAAATATGTATTTCGTATTTTTTTTATCCTTAATAACAATGAATTTGAATTTGAAACCATCATAAATTAAATAAAAAATATATCACATTTATTTTTTCTTATTTGTAGGTTGTGAATTGTAATGTTATTAAAATTAACTGTAGCATTCGTTGCTACATATAATTCCGAACTATTCTTTAATATATGGCAGTTCATTGTATTTAAATATGTACATAAATCATATATCTGTGTACGATGATGGATGTATAGTTGGATTGCGTAATTATGTTGTGAACTATGCACGAGGTCAAACAACATATAAAGCTACATTGTTACATGTCTATTCGGATTTTGTTGATGCATATAGCATTATCATTTTTTGATTGTCAATTTTTTAGACTATAAAAACCGGACAAACACTCCAATTAGTTAAAAGTACAAGTACTCAAAGAGAACTTGGAACAGGTGAGGGAATTTGTGTATTTAGGTAGCATGTTTACAGCAGATGGCCGAACGGATAGTGACGTCGAAAGAAGGGTTGGTGCGGGTAGCAAAGTGAATGGAGATTTAAGAATAGATATTGGAAACAATAATCTATCAATGAAAGCGAAAACGGCCATTCACAATGGATTTCTGGTCCCATCCCTAATGTATGGAAGCGAAGCATGGAACTGGCAAAAGAAGGATGAAAGCAGAATAAATGCGGTAGAGATGAGGTCCCTAAGACGTATGTGTGGTATAACGATATACGAAATAATCTCAAATGCTGATATAAGAAAGGAATGTAGAGCGGAAGTAGGTATTATGAACAAAATTATGAAAGGATCGCTGCGATGGTTCGGACATATGGAACGCATGGATGGAGAAATAATGGTTAAGAAAGTATACGTTAACGATATAAATGGAGTACGGAGTAGAGGCAGACCGAAAAAAACATGACATGACCAAATTAATCAAATTTTAAAGGCTGGTTATGTTAGAGGTCGGAGGAATCGACATGCGTGTATGACTCGTTGTATGAATGTGGAGGAATCTAAAGAGGTTTGTCAGGATAGAGTAGTATGGCGGTCCATTCTCTCTGCTTACCCTTACGGGGAAACGGCGTGATGGTTTGTTTGATTGTTTGTACTCAAAGCTTTTTGTTTATATCTTCGATTTTCTTAAAACTGAGGGTTGTGGCAGAAGAAGGATTCATAGAGTTGTCCATGGTTATAACAATCTGTGCTGTCGCTGTCAACAATATCTATCGGGGACAAAAATACCAACATCCTCCAGTACGGCCGAGTTCTCGAAGTATCCCCTAATTAATCTAAAGAAATGGGTTATTAGATGTCCATCTCTTTGAAGCTGTAGAGAATTGGTTCCGAGCATTCTCAAAAGAAATGCCGTGGGATAGAGCCACGGAAAACTACTATACTCCTTCATGTAGAGATACCTCAGAAAATTTTTCTGAATATTGAATTCGGAATATTTCGCTTCGTGAGGACTCCATATCACAGAACCACTTTCGAGCTCCGAACCAACGCGTTGTATAGGACTCTGAGCACATTGGGATCTCTGAAAACTCTTCCGGTCCGGACGATGAACCCCAACATCCTCAGTGCAATGTACATAACGACTGCATGATCCTATATTTAAAAAGCGGGGTCGTATTCAGGAACTTTTTTGCACAATTTAAATAATTATCATTACTGTCATAATGCATGACGAGAAGGCCTTCGTGGCAGAGTAGTTATAGCTACAACTGTACACTGTCCAGGGTGAATTTGATTCTCGTTGTGAAAAAATTCTCTGTCGTCATTGGTATAGTAAAATTCACGTTATAAAAATGGCGATAGACTAGCTACCTTATAACATAATCAACAGCTTTAAAAGTGTTTATAGTATTTGGGTTTAAATAACCTGCTTTATTAAAAAAAATGTGGGAAAAACGGGAAACAACCATATTAAAAAGGCTGAATTAGAGAACCAGATTATATGTTAATAGACTTTGCTTCAATCGGGTGGTGGTCTAGGGGATAGAACGCTTGGCTCCTGATCCAGGGGACTTGGGTTCGAGCCTGGACACGACCAGATTCCTTCTTTATAATAATGAGCTATTGTCTGCTCACATTGAAGATTGTAATAATAAATTCTAATATCATTGATTTAAATCCTTGGTATTAGTCTTTTAAAAAAAAAAATCCTTAGGATTGAAATATCATAAAAAAACTGTCGTAATTAGTAATTTAGACAAGGTCTTATTTAAGTATGTTTTCAATACAAAAATCGCAGAACACAATGGCGTCATCATACCAATCATACAAAGGTGTGTAAGTAAAATAAATGATAAATGTTTATGAGTATTAAATAAAGTATCTGACATAATTTCTCTTGGAAAATTGTGTTGTTAAAGCAAAATGAACTAACTATCTTAACATCACGCCGTCTCTCCGAATGGGTAGGCAGAAACAATAGATTTATTAAAAAAATGTTTATTTATATATTGATTAATGATATTGGAATCGAAGCAAGAGCAGACACTAACAGAATCAAACATCTCTAAAGAGTAGCAGAAATGAGAACATTGCGACCTATTGTGGGTAGAGCGCTTAGAGACAGGAAACCCAATGAAGAAATTCGCAAATCTTTCAAAATTGAAGACATAGTGAGATGGAGTAGGTAGCGAAGCCGATTCTGGAGGGACCACATTGAGAGAATGGATCCAGCTAGAATTTCTCCAGAGGGCCGTTGACCACTAGGACGACCACCAAAGAGAAGGAGATAAAGCTGGTCGTCTTCATCACAGGAAGAAAGTTGATAAGCTGCATAAACAAATCTCAAGAAGAAGAATATTAATGATATGATAAAAACAATTCACATATCATACTTGGAGGACAAGTTATACGAATGTACAAGATTCTAGAGCAGTGGTTCCCAAAGTGGTCCGTACGGACCCCTAAGGGTCCCTGCGATCATTCAGGGAGTCCGTGGAAAATTAAAATTGATTTCTGGGTCCCTAAATAACATCAGAGGGTCCGCGCAAGGTTTATATTTTTAGCTCATTCGGGAAAATCGGATCACGAATGAGTAAAAAAAGGTCGACAACGAATTCTAAATTCTTTTTTCTATTGGCCTAATTTTGCTCTGTGCCAGCCTCAAAAACTCATTTTATAGTTATAGATGAATTTGTAAAAAGAAAAATTGTATTATAAAAGTAGCAGGTCTGCACAAAATAAAATAAATCGGCAGAGGGTCCACGTGACAAATAAGTATGAGAACCACTGTCCTAGAGAATAGGTTTTCAACTGGAGTCTTCCCTAGGGCGTTAGCGAGCTAAAAACAAAATGAGGGCGTAAGGGCATTCAAAAAGGACGACGTGGCTTACCTAAATGTCATTTGATAATACCTTAGACAGGCGAAACATGTCATTTACATAAAGTATAATAAAACTTAAAAAAAAACGGACAGTTTCATTCGTATTAATTATTTAATATGGAGTATTACATCATAAATTAAAAAAATTAAAAAAAAAATTAACTAATATAATAATAGATTGAAGAAACATTGCGACATGTCCAACACCAAGCTGCGTATTTATAACACCATTATCAAGCCAGTGTTGACATATGGTACTGAGTCGTGGACAATGATTCTAAAAGAACAACAAATAATGTACTGGTTTGAGAATATAATACTTAGAATGATCCTGGGATCCAGACCCGGTGTTGCAGCGGGAACTTGGAGGCATAGGACCAACCAAGAGATCCGTACGATGACCCAGCAGCCCCTTATAACGAGCATCGTAAGAACCGGTCACCTAGCATGGATTGGGCACATATGCCGAGTCGAAGAGACCAGAGCAATCAAGACACTGTACGCGTCTAGACCGACTGGAGTAAGACCTCTAGGAAGGCCTAGACAGCGCCTAATGGACAATGCTCTGGCTGATCTGGCTAGGTTGAGCGAATCGGACTGCTGAGAGCAAAAGGCGTAGGGTCGAGGAGCTTGGCGAAAAATCATCAAGGAGGTTAAAACTCTTCAAGAGTTGTATGGCCATAGGAAGTAAGTAAGTAAGACATATCCTGAGACGAATCGTTAGAGATAGGATATCCAATTAAGAGATTCGCAGAACCTGCAATATAGATGATATTGTTAGATGGAGAAGGCAGAGAAAACTATTCTGGAGAGACCGTGTTAAGGGAATGTACTCAGCGAAGACTCCCAAGATAGTAAAGCACGAGACATTAGAAGGTCGTCAAAGACCAGTACATCCACCAAATAAATGAATAGAAAGTTGGACGTCTTCATCACCGGACTAAGATAGATATCATGTCTGAATAGATCGCAAGATCTATATACAAGGTGCGGCAAAACAGAGAGTGCAGATTTGAAGGGCTATAAAAAAAAAACGGCGCAACTAACAGAGATGTAATTTATTTTATTTTATTAAGTACATCATGCCGTTTTACGCATTAAGTCTTGAAGATGACATCAGAAAGATGATAGCCCCCAGCAGCGATACATTGATGAAGGCGATTTCTGAAGTTTTCAGCTGCATTTTGGCACATCACGATGGGCATAGCGGCGATTTCCTCCCGAATTCGATTCTTAAGTTCGTCCAAGGTGTGAGGTCGATGTTTAAAAACTTTTTCCTTCAGATAGCCCCAAAGGAAAAAGTCGCAAATGCTTAAATCAGGTGAGCGCGCGGGCAACCCTACGTCACCCCTCAGAGAGACGAGGCGCGCTGGGAACATCTGTGGCAGTTTTGTCATCAAACCTCGAGCAGTATGGGTCGTAGCACCGTCCTGTTGAAACCAGATATCTCCCAGATCTGCTTCCTCCATTAGTTCTTCCAATTGAGGTTCAAATTTTTTTTTAACATGGAAACATAACGTTGAGCGTTGACAGTCACAGTTCGTCCATTCTGTAGATAAAGATAAGAAAATATAATAATTTATCATGAATTAACATTTCATCTGTATATTTAAATCTAGGTTAGGTTAGGAATAAGCAGGTATGAAAGAGCTGAAAGGGTTGGATAAGCTGTCACGAGGCGAGATATTCCGTGATGCTGGAGAGGGTTCAGAAAAAAATTCTGAGGTATCTCTACATGAGGGAGTATGGTAGCTATATATGGCTCTATCCCACAGCATTTCTTTTGGGAATGTAGTAGAATAGCATAGGTTGTTTTACCTATCGGCCGCCAGAACCAACCTGCCTCTGGTGACACCGGTGGGAAGAGCAATTAATTAGCTGAACGGGGTCTCCTCGGAGATCGACGTCTTTCATATTAGTGAAAGTACGTTCAGAAGTCAAATAATCTTAATTCTGGAGAGTACCCTATCTTCTTAATGTCGAACCATCTCTCATGCGTTTCTAGTAGTATACTATACACAATATATTATTTTACCTGTTCTCAATAGATGCCTTAGAAATTAATTTTGTAATGTCTGTTGATGAAATAAACTGATTTGATTTGTATGCGGACGACGCTGTGCTACTTGCAGGCAACGAACATGAACTACAAGCTCCGGTGTCTAGTATGCATGAGGTATGCAGGCGATACGATTTGATGATGAATGTGAATAAGTCCAAGGTAATGATTTTCGAAAAAGAAGGAAACGTGACGAAGTAAACGGTGAAAATCTGGAACATGTGGATGAATTTGTTTATTTAGGAAGTATGTTTACAAAGAATGGGAGAGTAGAGAATGATATTGAAAGAAGGGTTGGGGTAGGCAATAGGGTAAATTGTGCACTTAAAGTTGTCATCGCAAACAAAAGCCTATCTTTTATACGAGGTCTGTTCAAAAAGTATCGCGAATTTTATATTTTTTCAAAAAGTATTTATTTATTCATGAATATCTATTTTGTCCCCTTCAAAGTAATTCCCCTCGGATATAATACATTTATGCCAACGTTTTTTCCAATCCTCGAAGCACTTAAAAAATCATTTTTTGTGATCTTGTTCAGCTCCTCCTTCGATGCCGTCTTTATCTCCTCAATCGTGGCGTAGCGTCGTCCTTTCATGGCCTCTTCAGTTTTGGAAACAGGAAAAAGTCACAGGGGGCCAGGTCTGGGGAATACGGTGGCTGCGGCACCATTACTGTGTTGTTTTTGGCCAAATATTCGCGCACAAGCAACGATGTGTGAGCAGGGGCGTTATCATGGTGCAAAAGCCAGTTTTTGTTCTTCCACAAATCCGGGCGTTTCTGGCGGATTGCTTCGCGCAAATTGCGCATAACTTGCAGGTATTATTCCTTATTGACCGTACTACCCTGTGGCAAGAACTCATGATGCACCACGCCTCTGCAATCGAAGAAAACTGTGAGCAAAACCTTCACGTTCGACCGAACTTGGCGCGCTTTTTTTGGTCTTGGCTCATGCGGCAGCTTCCATTGGGATGATTGAGCTTTGGTTTCCACGTCATAACCATAAACCCATGATTCGTCACCAGTTATGACCCTCTGGAGCACATTTGTACGAATTATTCGAATTCGTAATACGAATTATTCAAGGTCAATTACTATGGGTATTTGACCCCATCTTTATATGAGACGGAATATTAACGAGTCATGTATTATTGCCATGATAAGTATTCTACGCATAAAATATGTGTTATGAACATTGGGTAGATGTAATGATCCAATTTTAAATTTAAATTAAAAATGTATTTTAATTTTCGTATGAAGCATATATTTTTATTTAACCTCTTCTTAAAATATGCCTTTAACTATAATGTTTTTTTGTAATATCTTTTGAGATTCAAACTATTTGATTTGATTAAATTTTCTTTCCTGACAACTTTTCTTGTTTCCTCAACATTCATACTCGTGTCAAGCATGCACGTCAATTTCTCGGACTCCTTACGTGGCCGACATTAAATATTTGATTTTGATATTTCAATGTTCCAAATAAACAGTGGTCTAATAGTGTTTTCACCGAAACAAGGGATTATAAAAAAAGTATTTTATAGAAGTTTAATTTTTCATATTTGCATATCTATCATATTTATTATCATGACATGTATAGGTAGCTAATCTATTGCCATTTTATTAGCACGTAAACTGTACACAAAACCAAAGAAAGTGTGAAAATTGCACTGCCATAGCTAGGAATCGAATTCGGGACCTTCGGTGTGGTAGTCGTAGCACTTGCCACCCGACCACAAAAGTCGACCAATTAATGCCCTAGTTAATTATTTTTTTCTTTTAATAAACATTAAATACCTAGGCAGCATACTTACGCAATCTCTTGACCCAGATGTAGAGATAAAATTCAGAATTGAGGCAACAAGAGCTACGTTTAATAAAATGAAATCACTCTTCTGCAATGATAATATAAACTTGAAACTCCGCCAGAGAATGATCAAATGCTATGTGTGGTGTGTTTTGTTGTATGGATGTGAAACGTGGACCTTGAAAGTCAACTCAATGAACAGACTGGAAGCATTTGAAATGTGGCTCCATCGCCGAATGCTCAGAATTCCATGGACGGACATAGTTACCAATACCGAAGTCCTGAGGCGACCTAGAGTTGACCGGGAACTGTTATCAACTATCAAGGTTCGGAAAATTTCACATCTGGTTCATATACTGCGTGGGGAAAAGTATTTTTCTCCAGCTGATATTGGAGGGGAAAATTGAGGGACGCCGAGGGCCCGGTAGGAGACAAATGTCCTGGTTGCGAAACGTGAGGGAGTAGACCGGCATCCGAAGTGTGGAGGAGCTGTTCCGAGCGGCGCAGGACAGGGACAGGTTCGCCGAGGTACTCGTTAACGTTGGGAGAACCCGATAGGGCACTTGAAGAAGAAGAAGAATAAACATTATAAAATTTATATCAAAATTGTTCGAAATTACGTTTTTACATTATGTCACTGTATTGTACATCCAATGGCGAAACAGGCACAATTCTGATTTCATGCCAACAATTATGTATGCAAGTGAACCATAAACTAACAAAATTAGGACGCATGCATAATAAGTGCGGTAGAGATGACGCCTCAGATAATGTTGGAGCTAACCATGGCTGGTTAAATTTCTAATAACGAAATAATAAAAAGAGAATTCATAGATAAACAACAAAAAAAAAAAGTTTTTTATTAAGATTAATCTGTGTTTGCCTAATATATAATAAAAGTACAATACGCAAGTGTCCCCTAGTTATATGTATATGAATTCGGAGCATTGAAAGACGTGCGTCCGCCAAGAATCCCAAATGCGTACTGACAAATTAACGCGCAGGGACAATGATCTACAAAGCAGAAGTGTTTTCCGGGGAAACCAGGCAAACCCATATAGACGATAATGTCCTTAATGTTAGATAACTATTTCCCCGTCACTATAATATTTGTTAAGTTACTCTTTTCGTGACGTTCAGATCTATTTCCTCTTTTTTGCTTGTATATGTTTCACTTAACAAAGACAAATGTCTAACCAACAAATTGCACGCTTAATAGAACACTGGCTTAACTCAAAAAAGCAAGTTTTGCTCAATCTGACATGAGTCGGTGTTTTAACAAAAACAGTCGAAAAACACGTACAAATGGATAGCGTTAACATTGTAAACGATTATCGTACTACGAATGGATAGCGTTAACATTGTGAAAAATAGATGGATAGCATTAACACAAGCCTCTGTCTAATGTTAACTCAATTATGACCTAAACCATAATCGGTCAGTTTACTATTAAGCATGCGAAATGTCGGTCATATTTGAGAATTCCTTATGGTATTTGGTCGGCCACGTACGGTGTTGTAGAAATCAATATGCGTGCATGACACGTTGTATGAATGTAGAGAAAGCGAGAGAAGTATGTCAGGGAGGAACAATAAACGGTTCATTTTTTCTGCCTATACCTTCGGAGAGACGGCTTGATGATTAGTTAATTACTTAGCATGGAAGGCTCCATGGATGGTACCGATCGTTTGGAAACCAATGATTTAAAATGTAGTTCAAAACACGAATCCCATAAACTTGAAAAGGGATAGCTAATTAACAAAATAAATAATCGTATTAAACGGGATTTTATGCTCGTCTCGTATAGACCTACTGTGCTTAAACCTACTCGCAGTAAGGACTCAAACCAATCGATACCCGAAGCGTTCGTGAGCAATAATCGTTCTAATGGCCATAAATTCTTCAAGCCAACAGTGGTATACGCAGACTGTTAATCTTGTTTTTCTCCCAAAAGTGGGTAGGGCCAGTGGATGGAACCCAAATCAAATAAATGATTGATTATATAACTCCATCCGCTTGAATTTTGGGATCCATACCGAATTATATCTGTACACAATGTATTAAACTTTGGATGTACTTAGTAATAAGAGATCCATTATGTATAATAAGGGCGGTTGGTTTACTAGGGTAGCCGGCTAATTATCATAAAACAACAATTGAAGCTGCTCACAAAATTAGCTATTTATTAACCATAAATTATCTTCATAAAACAAAAAATTCTTTAAAAATTAGTAAAACTTATAATTACAAAATAATATAACACTTTGTATTAAACCACGGTTAGTCAGAAAGTTTCTACCTGGGATTGGTTTGCAGCATTTTCTTCTATTCTTCTCTTCCATTCTTCCCTGTCTTGTGTGGCTCTTTTGAAATCTGCATATGATGAGCAGCGCACGTCCATCAACAGGTCTTCCAGGTACTCTCGGCGTGGGCGTCCCCTAGAGTTTGTCCACTCAGCCATACCCTCCATTATGGCATGCAAGAGACCTTCTTGACGTATTACATGGCCGATCCATCTTGCATGCCTTTCGGACAAGGTCCTGAGCAGGTGCCTTCCTCCTTCGATTCCTTGAAGAACCTCCTCATTCGTGATGTGGTCTCTCCAGGAAATTCCTTATAGTCTTCTATAGGACCACATCTCAAAAGCCTCTAGTCTCCGCTTATCTCTTTCGGATAGGCACCATGTCTCGCAGCCGTACATCAAGATACTCCATACATAGGTCTTGATGAGGAATATTCTCAGTTTTAGGTCTATATTATTTGATTCTATTAAACCAAGGTACGGTTATTATAATTGATGCCAATTAGTTTCGCTTGGCGGTCCACTCTTTTTGCCTACCAATCTGGGGAAACTGCTTGATAGTTTTTCTTCTATATTCACCTTCACTTTGTGTTTTGGATTTATATTTGAATAAATATAATTAAACTTTTTATTACAACACAATTTTTTAATAAACTCAGACATGTATCGGTTACAAGTAACTTTTTTCAATGTATACAATTTTCACAATAAAATAAAACCGAGTTGTCACTTACATATATACTAAAAGGGGTGGAGTTATGTATAAAAGTGGAGGGGGTACAATGATGTTCAGTTAGTTTATTGTAGAATAAAAATATGTACACACATTAATTTCTTCAATAATATTTAAAAATTCTTGCTGGTGTTGGATTGCTTTAAGTGCCTAATTATAGTTAATTTAAAAAAAGAGTTCATCCGTGGAATATAAATGAAATAAACACAAAAGTCCGGATCGTCCAGCTGTCAACTTGTGCACCATCTAAAATAACATTAAGTGTTAATTATTTTTATTTTGTTATTTTATTTTACATTATTTGTTTTAGATTAATTTTGTGGATGTTGCACGATCGAAGTATACGCGGGAGATGCCTATTGGTGGCGATGAGGTTCGCAACCCGTCATACCGCGTCTCTCGCGGGGGCGAAAAGAGAAGGATGGAGTGTCGCATCGGTTAAAGTGTTGCAGTCCATTTTTTCTATCTACCCTTTCGGGGAGACGGCGTGATGGTTAGTTAGTTAGTTTTTTACACACATCACATATCTTATTTTAGTATGAATAAAATTATTAGTACGTGTGAAAAGTATTTTAAAACCGCAAATAGAAATCAGCTGTCTGCTATAGAGTTTTTCATTATTTTCCGGACAACAGTGGAAAATGAAATGAAATTACAACATTGAAATTCTTGATGAATATTTGAGAATGTTGAAGGTTAAACGAAATGGCTCCCAGAATTGACAGAGGGTTAACCACTTTCAAAACAATTCTCTAACTATTGGAAACTTTTGAAAACAAAATTAATCTTTACATAAACGAGATGAAATAATCTTCTTGGCTAAAAGCTTTCTACCTTTGGGCAGCAAAGAAATAAGACACCGCATGCTGTGGGTGGTTATTACTATACAAAAGTATAGGTGGTTCCTCACAAAACGACGAGTTTCAATTAACATTATCCATTAAGAACATTACGAAAGCGAAAAAGGGGGAATGTTTTACGAAATAAACTAAAAAATATATTTCAATTTTAACTGTTAAAATATCAAATCAAATCAAATAAAACCTGTTTATTTTCTCAAAAGATATTACAAATAACAATTTTTGTTTAAGGCATCTATTGAGAACGGGTAAAACATAAAAATATTTAATACCAGGAACGCATGAGAGATGGTTCGAGATTAGGAATACAAGATACTCTCCAAAGTCAAGAGTATTTGTCTTCTGAACGTACTTTCACGAATATGAAAGACGTCGATCTCCGAAGGGATAATTTTCAGCAGTTTGATTGCTATAACAATTTTTTTATTCACTTTAAGAGTGTCGCGACAGCTGTTTCGCCAACCGATGTTGGCGTCATCAGGTGTTACAAACAACTAGTTGTGTGTAACACCTGATGATGCCATCTTCGGTTGGCTAAACAGCTGTCGCTACACTCAAAAAGTGGATAGTAAAAATTGTGATAGCAGTGTTATAAACTTTAAGAGTTAATATCATAGTGTGAATGCGGTGCGAATTAAGTGTTATGAATAAAATAATGAAAGGTACATTTAGATGGTTTGGACACGTGAAAAGAATTACTGAAGAAATAATGGTGTAAAAGTACTTGTTAACGATGTAAATGGAACTCGAAATAGAGGAAAACCGAGGAAAACGTTGCACGATCAAATAAATCAAATATTGAATGTCAGCCACGTGAAGAGCCAGAGAAAACGACGTGCGTGCATGACACGATGTATGAATGTTGAGGAATCAAGATAAGTATGTTAGGAATAAAAAGTTTGGTAGTACAGTCTCTCTGCCTAGCCCTATCATAATGTTTCGGCCAAAATAATGGACTTTTTCTTTTTCGATTTATTAAAAAAAACATAAACATTACGGACATTACGTTTTCCAATTCGATAACCATATAATTACAGAATGAGATTAGTTTAGAGAAAATCATAAGACAATTCAAAAAAAGAAGTAAAAGAAACAATAAAGAGATGAGGGTATTCTGAAGGTAGCCTTACTATCGTGAAAAATGTCCACATCTGAAGAGATGCGGTTTAGAAGGATTATTGCCCTGCCCACGGGTATTACATTAGGTAGACTTGTCCTACACAGTGGCAGGTGAAATAATCTTTGTTGCCGTTGTGATTATCATTAGTAAAACATCTAATTCGGATTAATAAAACCGTTCTTCAGTGCACAATGACATTCTTGTACCGACCCTTATGAATGGAAGTGAGCATGGTACTGACAAAAGAAGGATGGAAGTATAAATGCAGTACAATAGAGATCTGTTAAACGGATGTGTGATAAATCAGCATGTGTTAAATGCAAATGTCAAATGTCAATTTATTTATATTGAGAAAAATAATAATAATAAGAAAAAGCACGGCTAAAATTACTAATCTTTCGAAATATCTTCTTCTTCAAGTGCCCTGTCGGGCCCCCCCAACGTTGGCGATCACCTCGGCGAACCTGTCCCTGTCCTACGCCGCTCGGAACAGCTCCTCTACACTTTGGATGCTGGTCCACTCCCTCATGTTTCGCAGCCAGGACATTTGTCTCCTTCCGGGCTCTCGGCGTCGTTGGAGAAGGTGGTACTTTTCCCCACGCAGTGTATGACCCAGATGTGAAATCTTTCGAACCTTGATAGTTGATAACAAGTCCCTGTCAACTCTAGCTCGCCTCAGGACTTCGGTATAGGTAACCATGTCTCTCCAGGGAACTCTGAGCATTCGGCGATGGAGCCACATTTCAAATGCTTCCAGTCTGTTCATTGAGTTAACTTTCAGTGTCCAAGTTTCACACTCGTACAATAAAACAGACTACACATAGCATTCGATCATTTTCTGGCGGAGTTTCAAGTTTACGTTATCATTGCAGAAGAGTGATTTCATTTTATTAAACGTAGCTCTTGCTGCCTCAATTCTTCATCTTATCTCTACATCTGGGTCAAGAGATTGCGTTAGTATGCTGCCGAGGTATTTAAATTTTTCCACCCTTTCAACGTTACGGCCGTTCAAATGCAATACTGACCCACTGTAGTCAAGCCGTCCGAATGTCATCCATTTGGTTTGGCCGACATTTATTGCTAGCCCCAATCTTTCACCGGACTTCGAAATATAAAAATAACAAATGATATTTGAATAAGATGAGACTAGCGGATTTATGATCAAATAATTCGTAGGTTTTAAGTCAATTAACTTAACTAACTAACTTACCATCACGCCGTCTCCCCTGTAGGGATAGCCAGAAAGTATGGGCCACCACACTGTTCTGTCCTGATGTACATCTCTCGTTTCCTCTACATCCATCGTGTCATACACGCACGTCGAATTTTCCGACTCCTCACGTGACAGACAATTAATGTTTGATTGATTTAATTATGCCACGTTTCCTCGGCTTTCCTTTATTTCTATCTCCGATCACATCGTTTACATATACCTTCTTCACCATTCTGTCTTCACTCACTCTTTCCATGTGTCCAAATCATCTTAACCACCCTTTTATTATTTTGTTCATTACACTTTCATTCGCACCGCATTTACTTCTTATGTATGAATTTCACAGAATATCATATATAAAGATTTACCACACATTCGTCTTAGAGATTTCATTCCTACTGTATTTATTTTACTTTCATTCTTCTTTCGCCAGTTTCATGCTTCACTTCCATATATAAAGCCAAGTTTAAAGTCAAGGTTTGACAATAGGTAGAATGGCGTTCTGTCTCCTAAAACAAAAGTTAAAGTGTATTTCAATGTGTATGAACAATTATTTCGCTCTTCAAAATAATTTCATTTCACAAGTAACGGGTTGCTGATGTAGAAATAAATTCTAATTAATTAATGGGAAAACACTTTACTGATTAAATAAATAAAAAAACACCTTTAAAACAAGAATATAATTTGTCAATGTCAAAATTGCTTCTGCCACCCTTCGGGCGAGTTGAAATATCTTATTTTATATTAAAAAAGAGAAAAGCTGTATGACGTATTTGTATTTGAGGCCACAGCAGTGGAGCAAAATGAAATGATTTGTATTGTGAACTGTTTCCTGGATCTCGGGAATGCTTGTGTCCATGTTAACTTTTGTGATCGACTTTTCGACCAACTACGATCTTTAAATTCACCATGACACTGCAATGATTTCTATAGCATCTTTTGCAGATCAATCGGAAGGACACGATTGTATAGGGTGTTTATTTAGAGGTTTGGTTTTTAAACTAGCAACATTTTTTCTACAGACTGTTAATTTGACAGTTGACAGTTGATTTGTAGTCAGTATATTCTTTTACGATGGTCCTACAGGCCATATCGAGCCTTAGCCTCCAGTATTCTTCGCCTCCAACTCCTCCTGTCCTCCGCTTCGACCCTCCAATCTGACACTCTTAACAATCTTGCCCCATCTCTCCCAAATTCATCCTCCCATCGCAGCCTTGGTCGTCCAATTGGTCTTCTACCACCTGGGTGCCACTCCAGCAATCTTTTTGGGGTTCGCGATGACGGCATCCTCTGCACGTGACCGGCCCATCTCAGTCTATTCAGTCTGACCTGTGTGGAGAGACTGGGAGCTTTGTAAATATGGTACAGCCCGTCATTATGCCGCACTCTCCAGCCTTCACCGTCATTCACAGGTCCCAGAATTCTGCGCAGCACCCTTCTCTCAAAAGTATCTAGTCGCTCTGCGGATTTCGCTGTCATTGTCCAGTCAGTATATTAGAAGTAGTAAATGGGAACGTCTTAAATGGAACAAGAAATTAAGGAAGACTGAGAAAAACGTGGCACGATAAAATAAATCAAATATTGAATGTTAGCCACGTGAGGAGTCGGAGAAATCGATATGCGTGTTATATACGATGTATGAATGTTGAGGAAGCGAGAGAATTATGTCAGAAAATAAAAGTGTGGTGTTCATTATTTCTACCAACCCTTTCGGGGAGACGGCGTAAAGGTTAGTTATTATTATTATTATTATTATTGTTATTGATCATTTACCAAGTACATGGTTTTAATACCTCCCAACTGGGGTAACCCGTCCTAGGGAGGCATTCCTAGCACTCTATATAATTTCATTATATAATATAATTTACAAATTTAGGGAACAATTAAGGGGAGCAACTCATATCCTAAGGTGTATAACTTAAAATTAATTGACTTATATAATATATAACACTATTTAAACTATTTTTTTTTTTATAAGTATTTCGTTTTTTTTTTTTATAAGTATATTTTTATAACTATTTTTTTATTATAAATATATTTTTTTTATAAGTATGAATTTGGAGTATATATACAACTTCCAAAAATGTATCATACATGATCATAATAACAATGGTGGAATGGGGAATGTTGTAATTACATAAAAGCGTGCGCTTAACCCAACCAATGACAGGTCATAAGTCCTGTAAACACCTTGATCATCCATATTCAGTTTCCAGTTTGTTTCTTCGTCTCTATTGAGATACAATTAACTATTTAAACTATTTACTTATTTTTAAAAATTATACTACATTTAAGCCGCCCTTTTTTTAATGCCTCCGTAGTTACATGCTTAGTAAGTTAGTTAGTTTTAATAATTTTGCTGTATTTCTGATAATGTTATCGAATATTCCTCCCCTTAATACAATTATAATTCAAGGATTAATTGTATCTCAATAGAGACGAAGATGCAAATTGGAAACAGAATATGGTGATCGAGGTGTTTACAGGACTTATGAACTGTCATTGGTTGGGTTAAGCGCACGCTTCATGTAATACAACATTCCCCATTCCACCTCTCTTACGACCACCATGTCTGACAAATTTTTGGAAGTTGTATATATGTTGATATGAAATACCAAACTTCCCGTGTTAGTTTTAATCTACACACTAGCGCCATCTATGAAGATTGGATTTTAAGCGTTAAGCAGAAGATCTTTTTGTGAAAGGCTACCGCCATTAACGTATTCCTAGATATTGTCTGGAGATGTCACTCCAATTTATATGCTATAACTTGGACCAGTTTTGGTTTTTACAACATTTTGAATGTATACAAATACTTGTAGACGAATACTGGTGCAAATTGAAAACAGGATATGGTGATCGAGGTGTTTACAGGACTTATTTTATTTTATTTTATTATTTTATTATTGAGCGTAACAAACAGCAATTACAGTATATGAATATAAACAAACAGAGACAACAAAATAAGGCCAATTACATGCTACCACAAATATTATATAACAACTGACACAAGGTTAAATATATAAGAAGAATAAAGTAAAACTTTGATAAGTTAAAGAGAAAACTAGTAGTATTAGTAATAATGAATAATTAAAGATGAAATATAATTTAAAAATGTAAAAAAAGAAAAAGACAAGAAAAGAAAAAGTAGGGTAACTAGTTTCATTTGCCTCGAAGGGTTGCTCCAACCATTTTTTTAAAATCACTTTCATTAAGATGGAACACATCGATGTTATTAAAGCACTTATTGTACATGTCACACGTCCGGTACACCGCCGCACTCTGAGCGTAGTGAGTCCGATAAGCAGGAAGGTGGAATATTTGGTTTGCAGTGTGTCTTGTGCGAAGCATAGGGGTATTCAGTAATAATTAACTAAGATGTTCAATAATTTACTAAGTTGTCTATTTTGAAGTGAATGATTTTGCGAAGCAACATCATATCATTAATTGTTCGCCTGTTTTCGAGAGAGTCAAAGGAATAAAAATTAAGGGCCTTCACACCTTCACATATTGAAATTAATGTGTTTAATGAATTTTTTTTTGACTCTTTCGATGCGTTGCAATATGATTGTTGATATGATACTTACCAGTATTTGTCTACAAGTATTTGTATACATTCAAAATGTTGTAACAAGAATAATTATTTTTCAGTGGGGATAAATGAAACGAAAAAGAAAATGCAAGTTTAAAAATGAAGCCAAATTTTTCTAAAGAATTACACAAATACTCGTTATTTTCTCATATCATTTATGTTTCGTTGGAAATGTTATTAAATGAGGAATCAAAACATTTTCATCTTCATAACATTTCTATTCCCTTTTGATTAATGGCTCAGTTTAGGGTCCGCCTCAGGGCCCTAATCTCAGTCCTTAGTCATCCGAGGGTTACATTGCAGAGAAATTTATTTACGAATAAAAAAAGAGATAACGAAAAATTGTGTGCCCCGTATTAGGCTAATCATTTCTCGGTAAGGGATGAGGGAAGGGGGCGATGGTAGGGAAGGGAGGAGTTTGACCTTTCAAATCTAGGCTATCCCGCAACCCAATGAATGAACATCACAGGGTAAATGCCACAATTAGGGTAAATGACTATAATAATTGTACATTCAACCCAAAAAAGTATCTAACATATTTAACACTTTAACAGTTTGTTTTTACAGCACTTTATTTGATTTAATAAGTGGACTTCGACTGCTGAACCAGCATATTTCATGATGAAATATAGTACACGAATAACCGAATACGCCTGACTTAGGACCTACTTATCGCAATGATGACATACATTGCATAGGCAAAAGTGATGATTCAGGCCCAGATTCATTCACACAGGTCATTAAGTCACTAGAGCAGAGCAGCGTGTGCAAAGGGAAGCAAAGCATATAAAAAACGGTACTTCCGACCACCCAATACGTCAGTCAGTATTACGGCTTCTAACAGACACGAGTCTACGTTAATAAGACTACGCCACGAGGGATCTCGGACTCCCTCCTTCAGCTGACCTACGAAGCCACGCTACGACATCATTCCTTCTTGCGACTTCTAACCGACACGAGTTTACGCTGTCAAGTCAACGTACAAAGCCGCCGACCGACGCTACTGCCCAGCGAGCCATCATCCTCTACTGCTCACTACCATCCCCCAAAAATCGAAACAACCGGTTTCGTTCCCGCCGAAACTTCTGCAGGATATAAAAAAACTTTTTGTTTTTGTAACCCTGACGAAGCTATGGCGGGAGCGAAACCGATTGGTTCGATAAAATAAAGTACTCGTAACTCCTGCTAAATAATTAAAACAAAAAAAGATTGATACAAAATGTATTTATTATTATGTATTTAGTGTGCTTTCAATTGTGTTTATGTTCGACCGAATTCGAACGTCCACAAAATAAATCTTATTTAAAATTATTATTATAAAAATCTTATAAAAATTACGAATACATAAAATACAATGATAGAAAATAAAAATAAATTTTATATTAGATGATGCACTTGTTGTCATCTGGACGATCCGAACACTTATCCATAACTATATCCACTGTTTTTTAAAAAAATAAATAATAATATGGCACTTGAAACAATCCAACACCAGTAAAAACTTTTGAATGTTTTTGAAGAATTAATTCAATTTGTCATTGAAACAAATGTAAATTGTTTTTATACCTGTCAAAATTATTTTTATTATATATACGAAAAAACTTATAATTTATAACTTTATAATTTTAAAATAAAAAAAAAACAGTAAAATCGTATTTTGTATCACAACTTACTATTATAAAGTGCGGCAACAATCAAATTGACCAAAATAATTAACTTATACACGAAATATCTCCAAAATTACGGGAGAATCACATGAACCAAACCAAATTTTCAAAATAATAATAATATAAATGGGTAAAATAGAGGGACGTCGGGGAGTTCGTAGAAAGCAGTGGTCCTGGCTGTGAAATATAAAATGAGCGGAGTTCAGGTCCTGTTACAAGTGGCGCACGGCAGAGGTGTTTGTTGCAGTGATCGTCAATGTTGGGGGGACCTTACACGGCACTGAAAGAAGAAGAAATATTTTCGTTGCAGTGCATCGAAAAGTTTCCTCTCGTTTTATTTCTTCATTGCCACAACCTTTTAAAGCTCTTGAATTTATTGAGAAGTATTTCACTAATTGCTTATAAGTATTGGAAAACGGAATTGCTAACTAAACTTTGGTGGAGTCGGAGAATTCCACGGAAATAAACAATGGAATATTTTTCGACAATGGTACTGAACAATGGCGTTTGTAAATTAGAATTTATGTACGTCAACAAACTGTTTTCAATTAATAATAATATTGTTTCTGAACGAATGATTATTTATAACAAAAAAGTAGGCGTAAGCTTTTGGTAAGATATTGACTTTTGCTTCGAATTTTGACCATTTTGAAAACTTCGTGTTGTAATGTCTATAAATTTATGCAAACTATTTTAACTTTGCTTGTATTAATAGCAAGTTTGTGGTAGTATACTATACACAATATATTTTTTTACCTGTTCTCAAAAATTAATTTTGTAATGTCTATTATTGAAATAAGCTGATTTGATTTGATTTGATAACTTGACCACGCTGAATTTCTGGTATAGATCGTAGAGCTCTGTGTTGAAACTCTTTCTCCACATCTGACTATCCTTAAAGGGTTCGAAGATTTTGCGGAGGATCTTTTGTGAGTGTCCAAGTCTCTGAGGGATATGTTCATCATCAGCCGTCTGTCATCCACTGCTGAATGTAGGCCTCTCCCAAAGCCCGCCACCGCCCCCTATCCATTGCCACTTCCGTCCATCCATGTCCAGCAATCCTCTTCAGATCGTCGGTCCAGCGGGCAGGGGGACGTCCAACTCTACGGAATCCTGTACGCGGTCTCCACTCCAGAACCCGTCTTCCCCATCGGCTGTTGGTTCTCCGACAGATATGGCCAGCCCACCGCCACTTCAGTCCGCCTATCCGTAGAGCCACCTCAGTTACCTTGGTTTGTTGTCGAATAAATTCAAATTTAAATCTATCCCTCAAGGTTATTCCAAGCATGGCTCTTTCCATGGCGCGCTGGGCAACCTTGAATCTGTAGACTAGACCTTTTGTCAATGTCCACCTCTCGGCTCCGTACGTCATGACTGGCAAAACGCACTGGTTGAAGACTTTAGTCTTGAGGCATTGTGGTATTTTGGAAGTGAAAACATGAATTTCCCAAAGGCTGAATTCTGAAACCCAACTGAATTCTTCGGTCGGTTTCTTTCTCGAAATTGTTTCGTCCTAATTGTATGATTTGGCCAAGATATGTTAGAAGATAGTTAGGAATATGTTAGAACTGATCAAATAAGCTTTTTATACAATGTAGTATTTGTCTTTCTGGACAGAAAATTTCATACATTTCAGATTAATTTCAATAAAATCAAATTAATAGAGAGTGAGTATAAAACGACTTTCACCCACTCGGTTGCTTTAAGTTTTAACAGGACGCAGCGGTGCCGCCTTTCGTCGATTTGCTTGTGCAATTTCTAGGCACATCCCCGGTCCATGCGAGATTGAGGTTCAATTGTATTTTAAGACGAACGATAGGGACACATTTAATCTACGAGTATTACCTCTATGTCCCACTTTCACACAAAACAAAAAAATACTTTGTTTAGAAAAAACAATTTACATCTTCGTCCCTGAGATAAAATTAATCCCTAAAAATGACTAACCTGCAATGGGTTAAATCCAGTATTTGTCTACAAGTATTTGTATACATTCAAAATGTTGTATAAAAAAACTGGTCCAAGTTAAAAGCATAAAAATTGGAGAGCCATCTTCAGGCGTTATCTAGCAATGTAAGATAATTGCGTAGCCTTTCACTATGCATAAATAAAGATTTTCTGCTTAATGCTTATACCTAATATTAATAGATGGCGCTATTGTAGATTCAACAAAAATATGTGAAGTGTTCCTCAACAAATTAGCATTTATACATCTTTCAAAAAATTGTCAGACGTGGTGGTCGTAAGAAGGGCGACCACCGTATTCTGTTTCCAAAAAAAAATTTACATATTTGTCTCAATTAAGATAATATTAATCCTTTAAAAAATACTTGTATAATAAGGTTATCGAGTGGGGGTCTAGGGAACAGAACGCTTGGCTCCTAATCCAGGGGACTTGGGTTCAAGCCTGGACACGACTGGATTCCCTCTTCACAATAATCAGCTATTTTTGCTCATCTTGAAGATTGTTAAATAAATTCTAATACTATTGAATTAAATCCTTGGTGTCAGTCTTTAAAAAAAACTAGAAGAAAAAAGTCACAGATTTAAACATGAAACTTGGCAAGCGACAGAGAGAAAATGCGAGCCAAAGAAAATAATGTAAAATAGGCTTAAATAAAATTTAAATAAAAAAAATCAGAGGCTTGCCACACACCCGAAACTGCTATAGAACGCAGCGGCGCCTTTTCGTCAGTTTCACTCTTGTACTTCCTAGCCCCGTCTCCCGTTCATGTGGGACTGACGTTAACTTATATTGATGAATGGAAAGTCAAGGGGGACCCAGGCCACAATTAATCTATTGACTGTAAATAGAAAACTCTTATCTCAGCTTAAAGCACATTAACAAATTAAAGAATAACACTAATGTAAAAAGTATAATTACAAAAAATAATATAAATCTTTGGTTATAAACTAAATCCTACAGTATATGATCAACTCTCACAATACAAACAATTTATGTTAGTTTCATATGGAATCGAGATATTATCACAATTTGTTTCGTGTTTCTGGAAATAAATTGCCTTTTTGGTAGAAGTTTGTCCATTTAAATTTGAATTCAACGTGCTTATCTCTCAAATAAATTGTAGAATTAGAGGGGTAATCATAATAATTGGACCCATTAAAAACGTGACATATAAAAAATACAGAAAAAATGTTAAATAAATAATAACGACATTCTTAACTGTTTAAAAGGAAAAAAAACTTTGTTATAAATATCACAATTGATTATATTTTCTCCCGACAGCTGTTTCGCTAACCGATGCCAGCATCGTCAGGTATTACAATCTACCAAAAAATACACCAGAATGACTTAGTTTATGTACAAAATTATTAGGAGGGGAAGAAACTACACATAATCATTTAATAACAATGCCACCAGTCTTTCGATGCCAGGGAGCCTGGCGAAACCGATCGCTGTCGAAATAAATACAAAAGTAGAAGTAGGTGAAAAAAAATTCATTTTATTAACTAACTAACTAACCATTACGCCGTCTCCCCAAAGGGGTAGGCAGAAAGAATGGACTGCCACACCTTCCTTTCCTGACATATTTCTCTCGCTTCCTCAACATTCATACATCGTGTCATGCACGCACGTCGATTTCTCTGACTCCTCACATGGCCGACATTTAATATTTGATTTATTTGATCATGCCACGTTTTCCTCAGTCTTCCTCTATTTCTGGTACCATTTACATCATAAACATATAATTTTTTTACCATTCTTTCTTCATTCATTCTTTCCATATGTCCAAACCATCTTAATGATCCTTTCATTATTTTGTTCATGACACCATCATTCGCACCGCATTCACTTCTTATATTTTCATTCGACACTCTATCATACACAGAATATCCACACATTCGTCTAAGAGATCTCATTTCTACTGCATTTATTCTACTTTCATCCTTCTTTTGCCAGTTCCATGCTTCGCTTCCATACATAAGGGTCGGTAGAAGAACACCTTTGTGCACTGCCATTCTAGCTTTTTTGGATAGGTTTTTGTTTGCGATGACATCTTTAAGTGCACCATTCACTTTGTTGCCTGCCCCAACCCTTCTTTCAATATCCCTCTCCACTCTCCCATCTCTTGTAAACATACTACCTAAATACACGAACTCAACTACTTGCTCCATTTCATTATTTATTTTAATATTTCATTATATAAATGTTTTTGACTTATGCTGCAATGGCGTTATTAAATAATCCATTGTTTTGGCAGACACATTGTGATATTTTTTCAACATTATTAACTGTTAAAAAAAAAAAAAAACTTAGTTATAAATATCACAAATGATTACATTTTCTCGCGACAGCTTAATAATAATAAATAATAAAAATAATAATATGCTAACTTTTAAAGCGCCGTTTTTGTGATGTAATCACCTCAAGGGCGCATTAAGACGTGTTTTAAATCTAAAAATCTAAATGTGACCGCTTAAAAAACGATCGGTTTAAAAGTATAGTAGAACAAAGTATAAATGTTTAAATTGGGTATGAAATATGAAAAAGATGGGTTTTCAATTTAGATTTGAAATCTGTCGGATCATTTATGCATTTAAGGTGTGAAGGGAGATTGTTCCAAGCTGATGGACCGGTTACCGCGAACGCTCGATCCCCGAAATTCGTACTGGGGCAACGCTTCGGCTCAACTAATCTTCCTATTGCTGAGGAGTTCGCCGAGCAAAGTGTGGATTTCCGTGAATTTAGGCTGTCCGTTATACAGAGTTCAGATAAATAACTTGGTGCCATTCCATGTAGCGCTTTGAAGACTGTCCAGCAGAGTTTATACTGGATTCTTTTCGGGTGTTTAAATACACTTTTAGGATTACCCTCATTTAGATATTTCATTTATTTGAGTCCTTTCTTTTGTATAACTCACTCTTATATTATTTTTGAATATTACACATACGAAAAAACAAGGACGTATAATACTTATCCACTGATTACGAAGGAAAAATTCCCAACAGCAGCCGTTTCATGGCAAAACTATCGTCATAATAATATTGTTATAACGGGGGCGATGGCAATTTACATAATTCAACACGAAAGGCAAACTTCGATATAAGGAGAGCAGAAAAATACCAGTGGCGCTCGCTTAACTGTCCAGCGGACGTCAGACTCGATTGCAGTGAACGGGGGTAAAGAGTAAACTTTTTGGGCTAATTCCAGACTGCACTGTAAGTTATTTGAACTACTGCCAGCAGAATAGAAAATTTTGCAGCTTAATGTCTGGTAGAACAGGAAATTACTATAGTAATTTATTTAACACGTATCGTGCCATGTATTTAAAAAAAAAATTTTTGCCGCCATCCAAATTTTGTTGTATATTATGTGCAGGGTGGGGCAAAACAGAGTGCAGCTTTCAAAGGCTGGTACATCCCGTGTAGTGGGGGTAGAAACCTGGGAGTGATGATGATGATGATGATTATGATTTATATAGCGCCATTTTTGTGAGAGATTCACTTCAAGGGTGCTCAAGGTCCAGAAAGCTTCTCTTAAAAAGAAAAATTTTAAGAGAGCTTCTGAACACTCCTTCGTCGTCTTGATTGCGGATATTATAGGGCAGCCTGTTCCACGCCGTCGGTCTCGTGATGCCAAAAGCACGATCTGCGAAGTTTGAAGCTCCTTGGCGCCGCGGGACGAGAAGTTTCTGTGTTGCTTCTTCCTTCGAGGATCGTAGAGTTGACTGCCGAGGGTTCAAATCTATCAGCTTGCGAAGTTCTGTGAGCTAGTGGGGCGCTCGCCCATGTAAGGCTTTGTGAACAAGTAGACACAGTTTATAATCGATTCGCTCAGGTAACCTTAGCCAGTGAAATTGATAAAGCATTGAGGTTATATGGGTGAATTATAATGAACCAAAAATTAATCTTGCTGCAGCATTCAAAATGAATTGCAGTCTATCCAGTTGTTTCGTGGGTTGTCCGGCATATAGTGAGTGGCAGTAGTCGACACGTGAGATGACAAAGGAATTTATAAGGGTTTTAATGGCATCGGTGGTCTCATTGTATCAGGAGGGTCTTGCCGTTTTCAGTCGTTGCCATGGTTTGGTCCGGACATCACCGGGGCTTTGCCGTCCGCATGTTTCTTGAAAATGGCCGTTCTGTCATCGCCACCCAGCGAGCCTTTCGGCTGCACTTCAATCTTGGGCGTCGTGATACCGTACCTCAACATAATTTAATCGTGACATGGGTGCGTACATTAGAAGGAACTGGTTCCACACTAAGACCATGGGGCTTAAGAAGACCCAAAACCGTAAGAACACCCGAAAATTATCGAGAGTGAGATAAGCTATTGAACTGTCACCTCAGCGCTCTGCCCGGAAGCATTCAATTGCATTGGGCATTGCTGACCGCTCACTAAGGAGGATTTTGCATCAAGGCTTATCATTCCCCTCTACAAGATTATGATTGTCGCGCGCTTACCTGATTTAAGCATTTGCGATTTTTTCCTGTGGGGCTATCTGAAGGAAAAAAAAATTAAACATCGACCTCACACCTTGGAAGAACTTAAGGATCGAATTCGGGAGGAAATCGCCGCTATGCCCAACGAGATATGCCAAAATGCAGTCGAAAACTTCAGAAATCACCTTCATCAATATAGGGGGCCATCATCTTTCTGATGTCATCTTCAAGACTTGATGCATAAAACGGCATGATGTACCAAATAAAACAAAATTAGTCTTATTTCTGTAAGTTGCGCCGTTTTTTTTAATAGCCCTTCAAAACTGCTCTGAAGCACCCTGTATTTCATGGGAATGACATGTTTTGTCTTGCTAAGGGGAAAATTTGATAATGCCTTAGCAAAGCGATACGTGTCATTCCCACGATTTCTTTCATATTAAAAAATAATACGAATGAAAACGTGTGTTTTCTAGATGTTTTATTATATTTTATGTGAATGATATGGAAATAAAATAAATGGCGCTCTCGAAGTCATTACTGAAAATATAAATATATCCACTAAAGCAAAGATGGCCGTACATAATGAAGTTCTAGTGCCAACCTTCATGTATATAAGTGAAGCTTGGAGCTGGCCAAACATGATGAAAATAGGATAAATCACTAAGAAGAATGTGCGGGAAAACAATTTGTGATAGAATACCGATCGACGGAATAAGTTAAAAATGTAAGGCAGATGATTAAGTCGTGAGTAAAATTAAAAAAGGATCCCTGAGATGGTTTGGATATATAGAACAAAAAGACGAGAGAAGAATGGTTAAATTTTTGTGTACAAAAGTGCGAGTGGAAAGAGAATTAGTGGAAGATCAAGGAAAGCTTAGCATGACCAAATTAATCAAATACTGGCCACAATCGAGTCAGAAAAATCGACGTGCGTGCATGTTACGATCTATGAATGAAGAGGAATCTAGAACGGTATGTTAGGACAGAGCAGTATGGCGATCCATCTTCTCTGCCTACCCCTGCGGAGAACGGCGTAATGGTTAGTTAGTCAGTTATTTAAAAAAATATATCTGAGGTATCTCTACATAAGGGAGTATGGTAGCTATTCTTGGCTCTATCCCACAGCATTTCTTTTGGGAATGCTTGGGGCCAACTCTCTGCAACTTCGAAGAGATGGGCATCTCATAACCCATTTCTTTAGATAACTCAGGGGATATTTCGAGAACTCGGCCGTGCTGGAGGGTGTTCGGCTTTTTGTCCCTGATAGATATCTCCGACAGCAATAGCATAGATTGTTTTACCTACCGGCCGCCAGAACCAACCTGCCTCTGGTGACACCGGTGGGAAGAGCAATTAATCTGCTGAACGCGGTCTCCTCGGAGATCAACGTCTTTCATATTAGTGAAAGTACGTTCAGAAGGCAAATACTCTTTATTCTGGAGAGTATCCTGTCTTCCTAATGTTGAACCATTTCTCATGCGTTTCTGGTAGTATACTATATACAATACAATATATTATTTTACCTGTTTTCAATAGATGCCTTAAAAAATAATTTTGTAATGTCTGTTGATGAAATAAACTGATTTGATTTGAAATTTAATTGTATCTCCATAGAGACGAAGATGCAAACTGGAAACTGAATATGGTTGATCAAGGTGTTTACAAGACTTATGACCTGTCATTGGTTGGGTTAAGCGCACGCTTTTTATGTAATTACAACATTCCCCATTCCACCTATTTCTTTATGACCATGTAAGACAATTTTTTGGAGGTTGTATATATGCTACAAATCTATGCTTATCTTCGTGAATTGATGAATTAATCACCCATCATGGGTGAAATCCAGTATTCGTATACAAGTATAAGTATACATTCACAAAAAATATTTGATTTGATTTTTTACGAGCCTTCATTGGTGGATGTCTTCCCCTTCTAATAGCACTCGAGTCTAAAGTAAGTAAAATTGATTTAATATTCCAAATTCAAGTTATCGCAGTAGTGCTGTGCTTGGAATACGAAATTATCTCAGAACGTTATGATATGACTCAATGAATAACGATTTAAACAATAATGCTAATATTATGATAACAAAAGAAGCACGTTTCTCTCTTTCTCCCAATGACAAAAGAATACGTTCGAGATTTTATACATTTGATTATCCTGTTAAGGCATGTTTTGATTTTTCTAACAATGAGTCAACATTATTACTATTTATTGTTTTTTGAAGAATAATTTACTCGTAAAACTTCATAATACATAATTAAAACTAATAAAAACGTCTGTTTTCTAGAAGTTTTATTATATTTTATGTGAAATACAAGTTTCGGCTGTCTAAGGCATTATCAAATGTCTAAACGACCTTCGTGGCAGAGTGGTTACGAGCTCTGACTCCCATGCCGAAGGTCGTGGGTTCGATTCCCGGCGATGGCAGTATGATTGTAACTCTGTCTTTGGTCTGGTGTAGAATTCACGTGACAATAAAATGGCGATAGATTGGCTACCTATCACATGTCACGAGAATCAATATAATAGCTTAAAAATAAAAATTGTATGCAGTCATTGGGTCCAAACGACCTGTTGTGTACATAAAAAAAAAAAAATTATTATATTTCATGGAAGTGTTATGTTTTTACTTTTTATGGGGAATGGTATATTTTTAAAAACATTTTTCTGCTTAATTAAATATATTTATAAAAAAATATTTTACGAGTATATAAATCATATTCACCAACAAGTATAAGAAGTGCGGTGCGAATGAAAGTGTTATGAACAAAATAATGAAAGGGTCGTTAAGATGGTTTGGACACATGGGAAAAATAAGTGAAGACAGAATTGTGAAGCAGGTATATGTAAACGACGTGAACGAAGCTAGAAAAAGAGGAAGGCCGAGGAAAACGTGGCACGATCAAATCGATCAAATATTAAATGTCGGTCACGTGAGGAGTCGGAGAAATCGACGTGCGTGTGTGACAAGATGTATAAATGCAGAGGAATCGAGAGAAGTATGTCAGGACAGAACAGTGTGGCGGTTCATTCTTTCCGCCTACTCTTACGGAGAGACGGCGTGATGATTAGTTAGTTAATTACTTACCAACAAGTTATTTGATCATTTTAAAGCACTTAAAATTCTGTTCCGTAAATGCTAAAATATACACTACACTATATTTTTTGTTTGATGTGTTTTTGGGTAACACCGTGTGATAACTCCTTCTCGACCGACGTTTCGGAGATCGTTGCAGTCTCCATCTTCAGGGTAATGGTCACACGGTGTTACCAAAAAACACATCAAACATATTGCTGCCAACCGTGAATATCTACGCAATTACTGCATTTTTTATTTTATTTTTATCATGATGTTTCAAATGTTTAAAATCATTGGGAAAATTAGATTTTTGAAACACGATTTTTCTCTTTTATTTCATTCTACAAATAATGAAGGTTTAAAACAATCGAAATTGAAATTGGAAAAAAAAATGTTTTGTTTTCATAACAATGGCACTACTAAGTTGTATATTAAATATACCCCACAATATTCCACGTAGGTACCTATTCACACCTCGTAAAACCCAAGTTAAAAGCGCAAGTATTACGGAATTGTTCTCAAGGCGGACGTCTGCGGCAAATGTATGCAGGACAGAACTGAGATAAGGCTGCTTGCGGGTAGTGGAAAGTGTCGGGTACCTGTCCAACAATTCGGTTCCTGCGGTTGACATGCCGGATACCGAGATCTTCCTTGCATTGGCCACGGGAGTAGCCAATAAGAAATGTAAAAAGTAAGAAATAAAAATAAAATCTAATTAATACGAATGAATATGTTTAAATAAATATAATTACACTTTGCATTATTCTTCTTCTTCAAGTGCCCTGTCGGGTCCCCCCAACGTTGGCGATCACCTCGGCGAACCTGTCCTTGTCTTGCACCGCTCGAAACAGCTCCTCAACACTTCGGATGCCGGTCCACTCCCTCACGTTTCGCAGCCAGGACATTTGTCTCCTTCCGGGCCCTCGGCGTCTCTCAATTTTTCCCTCCAATATCAGTTGGAGAAGGTGGTACTTTTCCCCACGCAGTATATGACCCAGATATGAGATCTTTCGAACCTTGATAGTTGATAACAATTCCCTGTCAACTCTAACTCGCCTCAGGACTTCGGTATTGGTAACCATGTCTGTCCAGGGAACTCTGAGCATTCGGCGATGGAGCCACTTTTCAAACACTTTGCATTACAACAATTTTTTTATTTTCAATTAACACAGGCATGTTTCGGTTACATGTAACTTTTATCAATGCACACACTTTTAGCAATGAAATTAAACAGAGTGTGGAGTGGAGTTATGTATAAAAGTGGAAAGAATTAAATTAGGATTGAGGAGAGGGGAGATGTAACGGTAACATTTTGAACATTTGAATTGAATTTAAATTTAACTGGTTGTTTATTATTGTTTATTTTGTTTGGTTATGAAAATGGTGCATATAAACAAATATATCGAGGGTATTCTGCGAAAAAGCACTAAGTCAAAATTTTGCCGTTTTGACTTAATGATGAGGTTATACTGTTAAAAAATAAGTCCTATCTACACTACAATTCGAGATGTTTTCTTTCATAAGTCAATATATAACATAAATCCGTTCAGGGAAAAAGCACCAAGGGACTTAATGCATATTCCCTGGATATATTTTTGATGATAAATTCAACGGAGCTTATGGATCAGTACTGACAATGTGAGATTGTTGGTCAGCGACATGATATCCTGGAGATGTCTAGTAAGTGATGTCTACATGCTTCACTCAGGGGCAAACGTGGCAATTATTATTTTCTTTCTTTTCTATTTTTACTAATTAATTATTACTTTACCTAATATACAGTAAAAATTTAATTAAAGAAAATAAAACATGTCTCACAAAGTGACTATAGTGTGTACAATGTGACTTCAATTTGAATACCTTACTGTGGTATTATGTATCAGCGAAAATGCACTAAGTCATGTCAATCCACTATTATTTTGAAAAAATGTGCTGATATTTCAGTTATTATTTTTTAAACCATTAAATAAAATGTAGTTAATAGATCAATTAACCATTTTTTCAAATTGGCTTAGTAATGTTTAGTATAATTTTTATATCTTCTTATCTTAGTAATGTTTAGTATAACTTTGAACTTCAATTATCTCAGAAGTAGTAATTTTAACTTAGTGCTTTTTCGCAGAATACCTACGATATGTGGATAGGATATCTGCCATGTGGTAAGAATAATATTATTCTATAATATTATTCTTAAATTTTTAAAGTTGGAATTAAATTTTTTCGATACTTATTTCCCCAAGGGTTGAGTTATTGTACGGCTGCGCCACAGGGTGGGTCTAGCCGAGAAGCGCTGGCGTTCGCGCGGGTAAACAGTTGGTGTTTTGTTCTCGGTTTGAAAATCGAACGCGGCATTCAATTTGGGACCGCAATGAAGTTGGCTCCTAGCTCTCCGATAGATTTTACCCGGGAAATTCGCCTTTGTTTTATTTCTTTGTCGTATTCCTCGATGTGAAAGTTTCTGATGTGTTTTATAGTTTACTGCCGAGACATTTTATGATTGAATGTTTTTTTTTTGACATTCGATTTTGTTGTTTGCACATTTCATTGTGTGTATACCATTCCGCCATGCCGATGAAGTAAGGGTCTTATTATTTTAGCTGATTTTTACCTCTTTATCGATCATAAAACAAAAATACAACGTGAACGTCTTATAAAGTCTTGCCGGGAACGGAAGTTTGTTAGATCGTAAAATATTTTTTTTTGTGTTTTCTATTAATGTACAATACTTTTTGTTATATAGTTCAACAAAATATTTAAATAGCTAAAACTTTGTATGGTGGAATATTGACGAATTGATAATAAATGATTAATTGAGGCTTTCCCAAAGGAAAAAAAACAAAATTTTCTTATTAATATGTCACTGAAGATATATGAGGATGTTCCAGAGGAAATGCATAAATACAACCATATTTGAAAAAATAAATAATTACCATATTTGAAAAAATAAAACTACAATTCGTATTTTGACCACATTTTATTACACTTTTCACAGACATGTTTTGGTTGTGACCCAACCTTTGTCGATATATAATTTTTAACTTTTATTTCTTCTATGTTCGCCTTCACTTTGTGTTGTGGATTCATATTTAGAATAAATATAATTATACTTTGTATAACAACACTTTTTATTTTGACTGAACTCAGACATGTTTCGGTTTCAAGTTACCTGTATCAATGTATACAATTTTAACAATCAAATAAAACAGAGCGGTCACTTATGCATTAAATGAAGATCCAGTTATGTATAATATAAAAGTGGAAGGGGTATAATTAGGAATGAGGAGAGGGGAGAAGTAACGGGAACATATCGAGTGGAACGGGTATAATTAGGATTGAGGAGAGGGGAGGTGTAACGGGAACATATCGAGCATGGGAATCGAATTTAAATTTTATTGGTTATTTATTATATATTCATTATTTTTGATGGCTTTTTTTATTTCTAAAATTTCTAAATTGTTTAAAGTAAGGTTTTTATTATTAATATGCAAAATTTCAAATATAAATTGAAATTTTGCATATTAATAATAAGACAAATTAATAGTAATACAAAGTATAATTATATTTATTCAAATTTAAACATGTCTGTGAAAGGTATAATAAAGTGTGGTAAAAATAAAAAGTGTTGTTATATTTATTCAAATATGAATTTACAACACAAAATGAAGGCGAATAAAGAAAAAAACAAAGATATCAGTTCTTTGTATCGCTCAATGATGACACCATACGTAAGCGAAACATGTCTAAAAAAATTAATTGTGATAGAATAATAGCAGTGTTTTAAAATTAAACAATTAAATAATGTGTTGAATTATCATAGTGTTTCGGTTAAAACAAATTAAAAAAAAAAGATGAAAAACCCCAATAATTTTCACATGGTATTTTTGAGGATAACTAACTAACTAACTAACCATCACGCCGTCTCCCCGAAGGGGTAGGCAGAAAGAATGGACTGCCATACTTTTCTTTCTTGACATATTTCTCTCGCTTCCTCAACAATCATACATCGTGTCATGCACGCGCGTCGATTTCTCTGACTCCTCACATGGCCGACATTCAATATTTGATTTATTTGATCGTGCCACGTTTTCCTCGGTCTTCCTCTATTTCTGGTTCCATTTACATCATTTACATATAATTTTTTTACCATTCTTTCTTCATTCATTCTTTCCATATGTCCAAATCATCTTAATGATCCTTTCATTATTTTGTTCATGACACCATCATTCGCACCGCAATCACTTCTTATATTTTCATTCGACACTCTATCATACACAGAGTATCCACTCATTCGACTAAGAGATCTCATTTCTACTACATTTATTCTACCTTCTTTTGCCAGTTTCGTGCTTCGCTTCCATACATTTTTTGAGGATTTTTGGGTTAATTCGCACCTTTAGTATCTTACAAATTTTATTTAAAATCTCTTCGATACGTGAAAAATAAAATACATTATATTTTTGTACAAGAGGGTTTTAAAAAAAATGCAGACTACTTAAATTTCAGTCGTTACATTAAAACGTTAACACGTAGAGAAAAACTTGCCATTATACCGATAAAATAGCTTACTTTCTACCCTTAAAAGACCAAAGGAATTTTCTAAAACAAACAAATAAATAACAAAAGGAAAAGATAAAAATCCAGTCACCCCGAAAACCTGAAATCTTTCAAGGGATGTTTTCTTTTCACTAATTAGTTATTCAACTAACAAAGGATATTTCAGATGATGATATACACACAGCTAAATAAGCGCTCGTTTATCCATGAAAGAGGCGTGCTTAAGGATTAGCTCGATATTGAAAAAATGATGCTCGTAATCTCATTTGTTCTGGATTATTAAAAAAAAACCAAGGTACCCACTGGGTTTCATTCATTTTGTCTTTTAAACCTAGTCGAAAGAATTTGGATTGAAAATTGTATAAAAAACACTGGATGCCATTTTTTAAAAATCATTATTATATAGAAGGAATTTGGTCGTGTCCAGGCTCGAACCCAAGTCCTCTGGATCGGGAACCAAGGGTTCTATCCCCTAGACCACCACCCTTTTATTTGTTTATTTCTATACTTTCATATCAAGCACTTAATTGGTTGTGTGGCATTATTAAAATGTTGTGTGGCAATTTTACTGAACTCAGACATGTTTCGGTTACAAGTAATCTTTATCAATGTATACAATTTTAACAATCAAATAAAACAGAGCGGTCACTTATGCACTAAATGAATATCCAGTTATGTAAAAAAGTGGAAGGGGTATAATTAGGAATGAGGAGAGGGAGATGTAACGGGAACATCTCAAGTGGAAGGGGTATAATTATGATTGAGGAGAGGGGAGGTGTAACAGGAACATATCAAGTGGAAGGGGTATAATTAGGATTGAGGAGAGGGGAGGTGTAACGGGAACATATCGAGGATGGGAATCGAATTGGTTATTTATTATATTTTCATTATTTTTGATGGCTTTTATAATTTCTAAAATATCTAATTAGTTTAAAGAAAGGATTAAGTATTGATATGCAAAATTTCAAATTAAAATTGAAATTTGCATATTAATTTAATATTAATTTGCATATTAATTAAAATTTTATACCTGCATATTTTTCATAACACCAACCGGTTTCGCTCTCGCCGGAGCTTTTTCATGGTGACAAACTTATCTTTTCTTTTATATTCGCCTTCACTTTGTATTGTGAATTAATATTTGAATAAATATAACTGAATTTAGTTTTTGACACTTTTCACAGACATTTTTGGGTGCCCATTGGGGGACACACAAAAATGCGCAAATTTTTAAGAATAAAAAATTTGTAAAATTTTAATATATTATTGTAACATCATCAGGTGTTACAATAATATTATATATCAAATGTCAAATTTTCGTGATTTTTCGAACCTTTTTTGAAACAGCGGTCGCGTAAAATAAAATCCAATTGTGATACATAAAACAAAGTTTTTTTAATTTTACAGTTTATATAGTTATGTTTATTCAAACAAAATATACTGTTTATCAGTTAATTTAGTAACCCTGCTGAAGCTCCGGCGGTAGCGAAACCGGTTAGTTTTGACCAAAATAAAGTGGTTTTAAAATCTAATAAAAGTGTATTGATAATATTTTTATCTTACACAAATGAGACATAAAAAACGAACAACATTTAGGCTACTCATTTGGACACAAAACAGTATAAAAATGTAACGATAACATTATGAAGTTTTACAGAGCACATTTTCATGCTAAGAAACTACATATCTCAGAAGGATCCCAAATACGTCGACGTCAATGAGGCAGTACTCCTTCCAGAATTGACAATATACAGGTATGTTTATAAATACTGCATATCTGACCCTAAACAAGTCAAAATCAGATGCAATTTAATTCAACGTCCGAATTGCTCTTACTACTAGCATCATTAAAAGCAGGTTGGTTCTGTGTGACAGAGTAAAGAACAATTGATATCGGCGTTGCCGAAGGTTACCAGGAACATTCTCTATCAGAAAGTTGGAGAGAGTTGCCAAATTTGATCGAAATTAAAAATCAAGTGAAATAAAATTAATTACAGATTTTAATGGAATTTTACATATGTTTTGTGTGATTTTGGGTAACACCGTGTGATTTCTCCTTCTTGACCGACGTTTCGGAGATCGTTGCAGTCTCCATCTTATTACCACCACCACATTACACTGAAAATGGAGACTTTAACGATCTCCGAAACGTCGGTCGAGAAGGATAAATCACACGTTGTTACCCAAAATCACACAAAACATATTGCTGCCAACCGTGAAAATCTACGTAAGGAATTTTACATATTTTTTTTTATATTTCACGAATTATTCTAAGATTGTACGAGTATAATGAAAGCGCGATTGCTTTTTTAATTTAACATTGATTTATTTAAATATAAAAATATACAAACAATAGTTACAAATTTGTTTCGCCGTGCGAGTGCATTCTCAACCTCCGAGAGTTTGGGACTTACTTACTACTTCTTAATTACTTCCTATGGCCATACAACTCTTGAAGAGTTTTAGCCTCCTTGATGATTTTTTGCCAAGCTCCTCGATCCTGCGCCTTTTGCTCCCAGCAGTCCGATTCGCTCAACCTAGCCAGGTCGTTACAGGCGTTATCTAGCAATGTGATAATTGCATAAAAGCCTTTCACATTGTATTAATAAAGATTTTCTGCTTAATGCTTACAAATTATCTTAATAGATGGCGCTAGTGTAGATGTCCTTTCCATCAGTGAAGTTATTAAAAAATGATCACATATATAAAAGTTCAAAAATTTGTCAGACGTGTTGTCGTAAGAAGGGAGGAATGGTGAATGTTATTAAAAATACAGTGATCGCTTAACCCAACCAATGACAGGTCATAAGTCCTGTGAACGCCTCGACTACCATATTCTGTTTCCATATAATTTACATCTTCGTCTCTATTGAGATACTTCCGAGAGGTCTTACTCCAGTCGGTCTAGACGCGTACAGTCTGAGTATGCCCTCGCAAGGCGAAATTAATTTGTAAATTTTGTTTATATATTTTAATATATTAAATAAATCAACGTGAAACCATGTAAGGAATCACGCTTATAATTATATATTAATTTTATAAAGGAGTTTAACCAAATTAAAACCGCACCCAACAATATATTTCTAAGATTTGTAGCCTTTCTAGAAATCCCTGTGTCGATACAAAACCTACATGTATTTTGATACACGAAGAGGGGAGTAAACAGGCGTACAATATTCCATGCTCTCCCAAGGCAGAGTGCTTTTTATCCTTGATTAAGTCTCGACAGGCGACTTGTTGACAGCAGACAAGTTATTTACTTGTAGCCTGGTCTACATTATTTTTCTTAGCGCGTCACAATCTGTTCATAATGTGATACAGCGTGATCCAAAATTCAGCTTCAATATAGTAAATAAAAAAAAGTTTTTTTTTTTTTGTATACAAATACTTGTAGATAAATACTGGATTTTTACCCATTGGGGGTAATCATTTTTTAAGGATTAATTGTATCTCAATAGAGCCGAAGATGTAAATTATTTGGAAACAGAATATGGTAGTCGAGGCGTTTACAGGACTTTTATGACTTGTCATTGGTTGGGTTAATCGATCATTATATGTTTGACAACATTCACCATTCCTCCCTTCTTACGACACCACGTCTGACAAATTTTTGGAACTTGTATATATGTTAATATTTTTTAATAACTTTATTGTTGGTAGCTTCATAGCTAAATTTATATTAATAAAGATTTTATGCTTAATGCTTACAAATTATCTTAATAAATGGCGCTAGTGTAGATGTCCCTACCGACAGTGAAGTTATTAAAAAATATTAACATATATACAAGTTCCAAAAAATTGTCAGACGTGGTGTCGTAAGAAGGGCGGAATGGTGAAAGTTGTTAAACATAAAGTGTTCGTTTAACCCGACCAATGACATGTCATAAGTTCTGTAAACGCCTCGACTACCATATTCCGTTTCCAAATAATTTACGTCTTCGTCTCTATTGAGATTCAATTAATCCTTAGAAAACGATTAATTAATCCACTACACACACGACGATACTCGTGGTGGAGAGAGAGGACTAACTAACTAACTAACCATCACGCCGTCTCCCCGAAGGGATAGGCAGAAAGAATGGACTGCCACACTTTTCTTTCCTGACATATTTCTCTCGATTCCTCAACATTCATACATCGTGTCAAGCACGCGCGTCGATTTCTCCGACTCCTCACATGGCCGACATTCAATATTTGATTTATTTGATCGTGCCACGTTTTTCTCGGTCTTTCCCTATTTCTGGTTCCATTTACATCGTTACATATAACTTTTTTACCATTCTTTCTTCGTTCATTCTTTCCATATGTCCGAACCATCTTAATGATATTTTCATTATTTTGTAAATAACACTATCATTCGCACCGCATTCACTTCTTATATTTTCATTTGACACTCATTCGTCTAAGACATCTCATTTCTACTGCATTTATTCTACTTTCATCCTTCTTTTGCCAGTTCCATACATAATTAATAAGAAAACTATTAAATAATACACTACATCCACGACGATACTTGTGGTGGAGATAAAGTTATATAAAACATGTAGCTGTATAAGAGATGGAACAATTTTAGAGATAGATCTACATAAGTGATTGAGCTATATTTGAGAAAGATATACATAAGCTATCCGTAGCTCTATCCCACGACATTTTTTTTGGGAATGCTTGGGGCCAACTATCTGCAGCTTCGAAGATATGGGAATTTCATAACCCATTTCTTTAGATTACTCAAAGTATATTTTAAGAACTCGGCCATGCTGGAGGGTGTTCGGCTTTTTGTCCCTGACAGATATCTCCGGCAGCGACAGCATAGATTGTTTTACCTACCGGCCGCCAGAACCAACCTGCCTTTGGTGACACCAATAGGAAGAGCAATTAATCTGCTGCACGCTTTCTCCTCAGAGATCGATGTCTTTCATATTAGTGAAAGTACGTTCAGATGGCAAATACTCTTTATTCTGGAGAGTATCTTGTCTTCCTAATGTCGAACCATCTCTCATGCGTTTCTGGTAGTATACTATACACAATATATTATTTTACCTGTTCTCAATGGATGCCTTAAAAATAATTTTGTAATGTTTATTGATAAAATAAATTGTTTTGATTTGATTTAATTTGATTTGATAAGATATAGAGGTACCATATACCATATAAGGATATATATAGCTATATAAGATATAGAGCTATAGAAGAGATAAAGCTATATAAGAGATAGAGCTATATAAGAGATAGAGCTTTATAAAAGATAGAGTTATTTAAGAGGTAGCTAAGCTGTTAGAAAAACTTGTTTTATTATACCATATATACATAATATTTTGTATACGAATATAATGAATTAGAAAAATTGTTTAGTTAAAATTAATTATAACACTTTCAAGCACATTTTATATTAAAGAGCTATATAAGAGAAAGAGCTATATTAGAGATAGATCAATACAAGAGATAAAACTATATAAGTGGCAGCCAAAGCTGTAAAAAAAACTGAGTTTACCATATATTTTGAATATAAATATAATGAATTTGAATTGTTTTTGAGTTAAAATAAATCATGACGCATTTTTGCACTTTTAAATGTGTTATTTCAGACTTTTAAACTGATTTAATTTGTACATTAAGGAAAGACGTCTGCGGTCCAAAATATGTTTGTGATATAAGCAAAAAAGTGTTGTAAAAATACAATGCTTTTCAAAAGTTATTCAAAGTGAATCCACAATACAATAGGATGGGGAATATATTTGGAATAATGATAATTTCTGCGGAAGTACACATATGTACGAAACAGGTTCTACATGTCGTCACATTAAAAGTTTCTTTCAGGAGATCAGATGTATGTAAAATCGCCTTCGCGGGGAAACTTTAGAAAACACCCTCTATCCCGACGCATTCCGGGCCAACGCAGACGCCTTGGACTGGCGTCGTTCTGTTTATCGCAGAGTGTTGGTGTTTGTATAGTCATTGTGGCGTCGGTGGAGGCGCCGGCGTCTAGCGAACGCTGGGAATAATAACCACAGAGAAATAGTGAAAAGGTAATTGTTCAACTTACTTCTAGTTTCATGTGTTTAGAAAACCAACAGCGCCGCAACTGTGCAAACATTTCTTTCTTTCTTTTAATTAAAATACTTCTCTATAGTGCTTACGAAAACATAATTATAAAATGATTACAATGAATTATGAGGATATAACTGTTGTCTGTTTTTATATTTGGCCTTTTAATTGTGAAAATAAATAAAGTTGCTACAACGACATACTTATATATTTTGAGTTCAAGTCGATAAACCGATTCCTTCTTCATAATAACGATTCTTCACAAGAAACTTAACTAACCACACCGATTCCTTCCTCATTATACTGAGTCTTTATAATAACCCAACCTTTCCAATTCCTTCTTTGTAATAACAAGTCTTCATAATAACCTAACCTAACCTTACCGATACTTTCTTCATTATAACGAGTATTCATAATAACCTTACTTATCCTAACCGATTCCTTCTTCATAATAACGAGTCTTCACAATAACCTAACCTAACCTATCCAAATCCTTCTTCATAATAACGAGTTTTCATTATAACCTACCTCACCTAACTGATTCCTTATTCATATTAACTAGTCTTTACAATAACCTACCTCACCTAACTGATTCCTTATTCATATTAACTAGTCTTTACAATAACCTAACCGATTCTTTCTTCATTACAACGAGTCTTCATAATATCCTTACATAACCTAACCTAACCTAACCGATTCCTTCTCCATAATAACGAGTCTTCACAATAAACTAACCTAACCTTATTGATTCCTTCTTCATATTAACGAGTCTTCGTAATAACCTTACTTAACCTAACCTTACCTAACCTAACCGATTTCTTCTGCATGATAAAGGGCTATTTCTGCTCAAAAGTCTTTGCTACGACTTTTTTTCTTTCTTCTATTAGTTTCAAAACCTTATGATCGTTACCGGTGATTATCTCAACGATATTACTAGTTATTTAAAAAAAAATCTATATTTTGTGTATACTTTTTAATCTACAGAACTGACTCGGAAAAGTTCTGGGGTCCATGGGTTATCTCTGTATGTTCCGACATTCACATTATAGCTGAGGAAACCATGGAAAACCTCTGTCGGAATATTTAGGGTATTACTATGGGACTACGACTTACTTACATAAGAGGCTTGCGTTCAAGTCTGGACACTAACTAATTCCTTCTTCATAATAACAAGCTATTTTTGCTCAGTTTAGAGATTGTATAATCAATAAAAATATAATATAAAGGTATATTAATCTAGTAAAACAATGCTTAACTCTATTAAGAATTTTGAAAGATTGCTGAAAATGTTTTTTGTATGGAAATTTTACTATATTTTATGGAAAGGATCTATTTCGCCTTGCTATGACTTTTAAAAATATATGTTTCACAATGCTCTAGTTAGACGAAATATGACAATCAAAACGACTAAGAAATAATCTTATGATTAATACTAAAAAGCGTTTCGACCTATTCAAATTTAGAATTCATGAATTCCAAATTTAAAAATGATTTACACTTATAAAAAAATGTGTATCTCCTAAACAGAAATTGTTTACTTATATAACATTGACAATATATTAAAAAAAAATCATGAAACGTTTAAACAACGACAAACCATCACGCTCTTTCAGAAAAGGAATTTTTTCTGGAAGGGTAGGCAAAAAAGAACGACCCGCCACACTACTCTATCCTGACATACCTGTCCTAGCTTCCTCCACATTCATACAGCGCGTCATACACGCACGTCTATTCTTTTGACTTCTAAACGTAGTCGACCTTAAAAATATGGTGAATTTGGTTTTGAGAAGAATGATTAAATGTTGTTTACAAGCAGGGTGAGTGAAAAGAGAAGCCGCGGAAGAACAGGGAAAGTATGGCATGACTGAATTAATTTAATATTAAATGTGGTCTGGAAAGTTGGAAGAATCAACGAGCGGACATGATACGATGCATGAATGTTGAGGAAACTCTAGTAGTATGTCAGGACAGAGCAGTATGGCGGTCCATCCTTTCTGTCTACCCCTTCGGGGAAACGGTGTGATGATTATTTAGTTAATTAGTTACAACTTGACGGCCTTCGTGGCAACTTGGCAAGAGTTATGACTGCCACACCAAAGGTTCCAGGTTCAATTCCCTGCAATGCCAGTGTGATTATCATACTGTCTTTGGTCTGGTGTAGAATTCACGTGGTACGGCGATAGATAAGCTTCACATGTCAGGAGAATCAATAGTAATAGGTTAAAATAACCGTATATTAAATAAAGCAGGATAAACGCCGTAGAAATGAGATCACTAAGAAGAATGTGCGGGATAACGTTGTATGATAAAATACCGAACGATGAAATAAGATAGAAATGTAAGGCAGATGACTGCATCATGAATAAAATTAAAAAAGGATCCCTGAGATGGTTTGGACATATGGAACGAATGGATGAGAGTAGAATGGTTAAAAAGTTGTACACAAGCAGCGTGAGTGGGAAAAGAAGCCGAGGACGACCGAGGTAACATGGCATGACCAAATTAATCAATTACTAAAAGGCGGCCACATTCGAATTCGGAATAATCGATGTGCGTGCATGGTACGATGTATGAATGTAGAGGAAGCCCGAGAGCTATGCCAGGACAGGCCATTGTAGCGATCCATCCTCTCTGCCTACCCCTCCAGGGAAATGGCGTGATGGTTAGTTAGTTAGTTAGTTAATAACCTGTTGAATACAATATTGTGGAAAGCAACCGGGAAGCTACTACATTTAAAAGGCCCAAGTAGCATTTCAAGAACCAGCAAAAATGTCAATAGATTTTGAAGTCGTGTTATAAAAACATGATTTTAATAAGTAAAATCAGATCACGGGTGAATCCATAAATGAAAGGTTTTGTGTGGATAACACATGAGTATTGTTTCTTTTAAATTTAGAATGTGGTAACATTATTCCATGGCAATGATAGATGCTTTTTAACCATAATCAGGAACGCTACTACCACAACTCGGTTTAATTAATTTAGCTGGATTAATATTACCCCGTTGGATATTGTACCGATATTCTAAAATTAAATATTTAATTAGTTTAGCAGGTCGGACCGAGCCGAGAATTTTCTACCTAAATTGTATTACCAACCCGAGTTTTCCACTGTCCTTTGTTACTCAATTAATAATATTATGTGAACGGGGTAGCAAAATACGTTATTTTAATTAGTTTAAATAACCGAAAATTTACCGAAATTTGTTTATGTCCACTGTGTTTTATTCATGAGTTGTGGTACAAGTCTAAATTAGTTTTGATGAAATTTAGCATTTTGCTTTACTATACATAAAAAGTTTTATGAGTTTTATACGTTACAAAAGTAAAAAAAATCTTACTAAATACAACTAAAAATTTGAATTAACCACCCTTTGGTGTAAATCCAGGATTTCGTATACAGGTATAAGTATACACTCACAAATATTTGTTCTTCAAATATTCTGGTCAAATTCTTTGGCATATAGAATGGAATAATACTCCTAGCGGCTTCTAACAATATGTTAGGCGACAGCCTTCGCATTGTGTTAATAAGGTAGTTTGCTTAATGCCGAAAATCATTCTCTATAGATGGCGTTAGTGGGTCGGTTGTATAGGTTAATCTTGAAAAATTCACAAGTGCAACCAAATCTACATAGATGGCTGACTGAAACTGACACGTGAAGATAGATATGGATTTTGAAGTATATATACATCTTCCAAAAAATTGTCATGCATGATCATAATATCAAAAAAGGTGGAATGGGGAATGTTGTAATTACATAAAGCGTGCGCTTTACCCAACCAATGACAGGTCATAAGTCCTGTAAACACCTTGATCATCCATGTTCAGTTTCCAGTTTGCGTCTTCGTCTCTATTGAGATACAACTAAAAATTAAAAAAAGAAATCTTCTTCTTCTTCTTCTCTTTATAGACATTTGGTCTGTTCCTGAAATCAGGCTGGCCTCTCTTGGGAGGTTGACTCCCAGCTATCTCTCCATCTCTTCGGCGGTCTTCCGGGGGGACGGCAGCCGGCAGGAATCTGATGCGCCACAGCGTGTGGGACCCGTACTTTAGCCTTCGTTCTTTTAGTATCCGCTCTGGCCTCAATGCTATGTCAGTATAGGCCTTAACCAGTTTTTTTTTTTTATATATTCTGACCTTACTGTCAGTTCTCATGTACTTGTTTTTCCATATTATATCCTTGAGACAACCTGATATCGCCGAAGCCTTGTTGACTTGTCCTATTGTTTCACTGACAGGATCATTTTGACTGAGCAGATCCACTCCCAGATATCTAAACTTTGCAACCTGTTCTAGCATTCTGTCATTGAAGGATAACCTGCATCCTAAGGGTTCTTTTGAAAATGTCGTGGTTTATGTATTCTCAACTGAGATCATCATATTGAAGTTGGCGGCCGATGTCTGAAATCTATTTTGAAGTCTTTGCAGTTCGACTTCCGACTCTGCTATTAGTGCAGCATCGTTCGCCTAGCATATGACGCTTACAACATCCTTCCCTATGCGGTATCCCAAACCAAGTGATGTGACATTTCCTATTATCATATTGAAATGAAAAACATATTTTTTCTCTTGTGGTAATTCTTCTTCTTCTTCATTTCATTTCATTTCATTTCATTTCATTTATTTTGATAATAATCACAAACATTACAGACATACAATTCCAAATCGTTTGCAATTACATTATAAACAGAGAAGCATTAAAAAAAAAAAAATTAAGCTTAAGAGTAAGAAAAAATCATAACATTGATATTGCATCCCTGAGGCAACTCACACTATCACGAAATATGTCGACCTCCGAGGCGATCCGATTAAGCAATAAGATTGCCCTACCCACAGGCATTACCATTGGCAGGTTGGTTCTGCAGCGTGGCAAATAAAACAATCTGTGCTGTCTTCCTTAGCCTATTCCCGTCCACTCCTGGACAAATGCCTCCTCACTGTCACTCTGTCTTGTGCAGACTGCATCCAGGTTATTCCGACGTGTCTGTTCATGAGCTTCTGGCTAAGTGACCTGCTTATTGCCATTTTAGAGTCGCCACCCGGTGGATGATGTCAGTGACCTATGTTTTTTCTCTCACCGTATCGTTTCTAACTTTAAAATTACAAACTAACTAACTATCACGCCGTCTCCACGAAGGGGTAGGCAGAAATAATTGTCACGTGGAATAATAAATTATACTAAATTACAATCAAAATTCAAAATTTGATAACATTTTGAAGTTTTTGCTACAGTTGTATTATTTTAAGTGCCTAATTACAGTTATTTAAAAGAACGGTGGATATGTGGTGTTTCAGCCTAAATGGTCACTTTTCACTTTGACACTTCAGCTGAAACTTACTTTCGGTCCTGGCACTCGGCTAAGCGGAAGCACGGCTTCCTGATGGTGCAGCACACATACCCCCCCGGCACTTTTCCAAAATAATAACTCCGGTCTCGGATCGAACTATTTAATTCCGCCCAAAGCATTACGACATTCCTAGCAAATGTCCACTTCTTCGACGGAACGGAAAACTGACGTGAGGTCACGGGAGCGTAAGGATGGCCCTTACTCGAGCACTGACAAGTGGTGACTTCTGCCTTCTCTAAAAGGGTACTGAATATAAAGCCAACCCTGACAAAGGGTGGCTGGTTTTCCCGTTACCTCAAGTCCATTCCGTTCCGTGACATATTTATACACATTAATTACAAAATTAAAACTTAATATTTAACTAATTATAATCTTAACCTAACCACACCGTAAGGCTTTACCTTTCACCGTGTAGGCCAATTAGATCAATTTACATAAAATACTAAGTCGTTACATATCTATTCATATAACAAAGATGCAAAGACAAACAAAGACACACAAAACATTACAATACATTACAAAATTTAAACACTGCAATAATGTTAGGTATAACTAACATATATCTAAAATGTACTGTAACTAAACAACTCCCTTTATTTATAATAATACATTTTTTAAATAATAATTTTCTATCTGCCTACCCTCTCGGGGAAACGGCATGATGGTTTCTTATCATTGTACCTACTGCTAGGATTATCCTTTATGAGCGCTCTATAGAATTTACTGTTTACGTAAACTTTAAGTAAACTAATTTTAATGTTTGGGACTAACCCATTTTAACTATTTGACCTAAACAAACAACCTAAATGCATTGTTTGAAGAATACGGGAAAAACTGCAATTATGTTTATTGACTTTTTAAAACTACCTTTCTCCGGTCTTAAGCCAGCACCTTTGACTGTTCGGTCTATACAAATAATATCCAAAACCTTTACAAGTCGGCAAACAAAGGTAAAAATTATATCTACATAAATAACATCTGTAATTATTTAAAGTCTAAATGTCTAGTTGCTAACATCTTTGTTTGATTACAAAAATAGCCTAAACATTTCCACCCCTTGTAATCAAACTAATTCTAATATGGCTACATAGAAAAACTAAGTCTAGTATGGCTACTAAGATACTTTAAACTAAGTATAATATGGCGACCTTTGTTACAGGTCTACGATATTTGCCATACGCGGTTCTTATCTCTACTATTTACTCATTATTCCTCTTCCAGTGAAAGCGTGCGCAGAACTTCCGATTTAAGTTCTGGGTGGTTTTCATCCACCTCTTTCCTGATATCATTTTCAACTACATTTTCTACAGAAGGTAGCCACGGCCTACAGTCCGTGCCTACAATTTCCTCAATTTTTCTCAGTTGATGGGGCACAAATGATTTAAAATTTGTATTATCCGATTGAAGCCAACACATGACGACATTTGAGTCTGTCCAAAGGTGTGTTGATTTATACTTAATAGATTGATTTTCTATAATCTTTTTTGCTAAGCGATTTTCCAGCAGGACTCCCTGAAGATCCTTTACCTTCCTTGCAATGAAGGTTGCTTTTATATTTTCTGTTACTTTCTGCACTCTGCAGTATGCGACACAACACAGTTTCATTTTATTAAAATCGCAAAATATATGAAATTTTCGATTTTTCACTTTTACGCACCCTTTCTCGTAAAATCGGAGTATTTTCAAGTGTTTTACTTCACACTGAATTTTTAACCAGGCAACCAACTCATTATAGTTGCGAGTATTTATCGATATCTTTTCATCGATGTCAATCCTTGATAGCCGCACAATTTGCATCAAAAATTTTAATCTAACTGTCAGAGGGGCGAGGAACCCGGGCGGATCAAACGCTGTTATGATCATCTTAAGTCTTGTCCTCTTAGTTCGTACTTGAACGCCCGAAACGATTTCCTTTCCTATTTTCTTAAAACTCCAATCGAAAAAGAGTATATCTAGTTTTGTATCGCATTGTAGACCTAAAGTTCTCTGAACCATGTTTACTGCTTTAAATTTTACAAAGTTATGAAATCGCTCCGATGGAGGTATATTTTTAAATGCTATCAGACGATTCAATGCCCGACTAGTCATATTAAACCCGCCTTTATCATGCATAAATCTGATTTGTCTTATTAGATGCTGCGCAGCCTCACCTGATTTTACGCTATCTAAGTAAACTTCCATATAATATTTAATACGAAAAGCATCTACTGCTTCCGGAAAATTTTCAGAATAATTTTCCCCATTTTTCTTTTTGACATATTTTGCAGATAACATTAACGATTTAGCCCCAAATATTATTGAGCACATTGCATATGTGACAGGTGGCAATTCGCGATTATTTCCTCTCCAAAGAAATAATAATTTATTAAAAACATCTTTCTCAGTGATGTTTATCTGCAAAATCATTTTCTGTATGTTAGCCGTTAACACGATTTTGTGTTGTCTAAATTTAAACATTATTCCTAATACTGAATTATATAAGTCGGGGCCCTTTAGTAATTTGTCATGCAACGAGATAACTTTAAGTTTGGCCGCTGCATCGAACACAATTACCAATTTTCCTGATTTATTTGAATTAAATACTGTGAAGCGAGGCAAGTAAAACTTATATATAATACACATAATATTTTTAACCAACAATTGTCTTGCATAAACATTTAAATTACAATTTTCTATTTTATTACAATTAGCTTCGGAAAATTCCCTATTTTTATAAACCTTTTTTCCTAATGTGATTTTGTCATTTTCACATTCCTTATTTTTATCTACATATGATTTGCACACTACCGATTGCTTAGGTATGTACAAATCCTCAATAACACTGGCATTTACACTGTGCAACTTATTTTCATTATTTGGCCTACCGGTAAATAAAGATAAAGCCTTACCTTGATCCGCGATGCGATCGACTACAGCTGAGTCGTTCGATGAGCCGGGAACTGGTCTCCCGGATTTCTCTGCATGTGGCTCCACCGATGTCATCTGGCGCCTGTATGGTTGACTGCCGATGAATTGGTCCGGTCTCCCTGCAGGATGTCCCATGGAAGGATCGTCTTTGTTCTGCTGCTGCTGCGGCTGCTGTGAGTCCCGCCCTGAATGCGACGGACCCTCGTGTTTCAATTTTCGAAATTCACCCCGCCTTGATAGCGTCGGGCCCTCTTGATCCGCGATACGATCGGCTACAGCCGAGTCGTTACACGAGCCGAGAACTGGTCTCCCGGATTTCTCTGCATGTGGCTCCACCGATGTCATCTGGCGCCACCGCTCGTATGGTTGACTGCCGATGAATTGATCCGGTCTCCCTGCAGGATGTGCCATGGCAGGATCGTACTTGTTACGCTGCTGCTGCGGCTGCTGTGAGTCCCGCCCTGAATGCGACGGACCCTCGTGTTCCAATTTTCGAGAATCGCCCCGCCATGATTGCGTCGGGCCCTCGATCTGTTCAGGCGACTCGGAAGATGATGTCCGTCGCCTTTCCAATTCTGGAGTTTGACTTCTCCAGTTAGAGACACGTTCCTTTATACATGGCGTATTTGAACTTGTGGATCTCATTTTAAACACAAGTTCATTGTGAGCTTCTTCGGCCTCCAAAATTGCCATTTCTGCTTGAAGCTGCGCCTTCCTTTTCGCTTCTTCGGCCTCCAAATTCGTCCTTTCTGCTTGAAGCTGCGCCTTCCTTTTCGTCAACCTCAGCTGCTCACGGGACTTCCATAACAACGCCTCCATTCTTGAGCGTGTTGAGAAGCCACTCATCACTGAAGGTGCTCTTGACGCACCTTTAGCGCCCTGCTGCTCCATCTTCTTTAGCCAAGTCCAAGATCCGGCTCGAAGGACCAGATGTTTCAGCCTAAAATGGTCACTTTTCACTTTGACACTTCAGCTGAAACTTACTTTCGGTCCTGGCACTCGGCTAAGCGGAAGCACGGCTTCCTGATGGTGCAGCACACATACCCCCACGGCACTTTTCCAAAATAATAACTCCGGTCTCGGATCGAACTATTTAATTCCGCCCAAAGCATTACGACATTCCTAGCAAATGTCCACTTCTTCGACGGAACGGAAAACTGACGTGAGGTCACGGGAGCGTAAGGATGGCCCTTACTCGAGCACTGACAAGTGGTGACTTCTGCCTTCTCTAAAAGGGTACTGAATATAAAGCCAACCCTGACAAAGGGTGGCTGGTTTTCCCGTTACCTCAAGTCCATTCCGTTCCGTGACATATTTATACACATTAATTACAAAATTAAAACTTAATATTTAACTAATTATAATCTTAACCTAACCACACCGTAAGGCTTTACCTTTCACCGTGTAGGCCAATTAGATCAATTTACATAAAATACTAAGTCGTTACATATCTATTCATATAACAAAGATGCAAAGACAAACAAAGACACACAAAACATTACAATACATTACAAAATTTAAACACTGCAATAATGTTAGGTATAACTAACATATATCTAAAATGTACTGTAACTAAACAACTCCCTTTATTTATAATAATACATTTTTTAAATAATAATTTTCTATCTGCCTACCCTCTCGGGGAAACGGCATGATGGTTTCTTATCATTGTACCTACTGCTAGGATTATCCTTTATGAGCGCTCTATAGAATTTACTGTTTACGTAAACTTTAAGTAAACTAATTTTAATGTTTGGGACTAACCCATTTTAACTATTTGACCTAAACAAACAACCTAAATGCATTGTTTGAAGAATACGGGAAAAACTGCAATTATGTTTATTGACTTTTTAAAACTACCTTTCTCCGGTCTTAAGCCAGCACCTTTGACTGTTCGGTCTATACAAATAATATCCAAAACCTTTACAAGTCGGCAAACAAAGGTAAAAATTATATCTACATAAATAACATCTGTAATTATTTAAAGTCTAAATGTCTAGTTGCTAACATCTTTGTTTGATTACAAAAATAGCCTAAACATGTGGAATATAAATTAAATAAACACAAAAGGCCGGATCGTCCAGCTGACAACATGTGCACCATCTAAAAGAACATTATGTGTTAAATTATTTTTATTTTGTTATTTTATTTTGAAATTATTTGTTTTAGATTTATTTTGTGGACGTTGGATGATCGAAGCAAGCGCGGGAGATGTCTATTGGTGGCGATGAGGTTCGCAACCCATCACACTGCGGCTCCCGCGGGGGCGAAAATAAAAGGATGGAGTGCCGCATCGGTTAAAGTGTGGCAGTCTATTCTTTCTGCCTGCCTGTTAGTTAGTTAGTAAGTAAAATAACACGACATGTTTCGGAGGATACCTCCATCTTCAGGTGTAAAAATATAATAAAAACCAATCAAAGAAAGGCTAATATAAAAAAACGCATTTAAAATTCGATACAATAATTTAAAATTTAAAAATTTACTTGGGCTATTTGTTATAAGTTTTATAATTATTTTTTATCAGTAAGAACTAATAAATAATATTAAACGATGATAAATGATGAAATTTATAAAAATATATAAAATTGTAATTTAGAAAAAACATGCATTTGAAAAGACATAATTTATTTACAAATTAATAAATGTTTAATTGCATTTGATTGGGAATGGGAGCTAATGGAATATTTTGTGGATTAAACAAAGTTTTTTTCAATTTCTTAAGTATGTTAGTATTGAATTCCAGTGTTAATGCATGGAACGACTTGCGAGACTGAAGTGGGAATAGGCGGGTCATGTGGCGAGACAGAGTGAGGATAGATGGACCCAGAAAATAATAAGGTGGAGACCATGGGAGAATAAGAGAAACGTCGGCAGGCCGCAAAAAAGATAGGCCGACGACATTGCTGCCGTGGGGGGAAAATGTGACTACGGCTGGCAGGAGCTAGAGACGAGTGGAAGGGAAGGGAAGAGGCCTATGTCCAGCAGTGGACCGATAGAGGCTGACGAAGAAGAAAAAGAAGATGAATGCCTTAGCGTTCAATAAGTTAAAATAACTCAGCTCAAAAGTGGCGAAAATCACTTAGATGTTTTTTTAAAACCAACAAAGTTTAAATTTTACTATACAGGATATGCTCGAAAGTAGCTATGCGTAAACTTCAAATACTCCCTTTTAGGAGTAAAAAGTAGCCTTTGTAAAAAGCAAGTAGTTTGGAAGCTTTTTAATCTTGGCCTCTAAAGTATGAATATTGGCTTCTTTCTGGGTGAGATTTGAACTCCCAATCTTATTCGTTTAATCTTTTATCCTTTAAAAATTGGGTTACAAACTGAGTCAAGTGGAAAATCCAATTTCATACCCAACTTTTCCGCGAAATTTTAACATGAATCGCGTATTCCCTGCGTTAAAAATATGGAGTCTGCTTAAAAGAGGCTAAAGTAATGCTTTTGGGGGTACAAGTACTATGAAAAATGAAGCCCATTGAAATATTAGTCTTCTTTTTTTGGTCATATAACTATCGGAGAAATTAAGCCTCCTGGATGATTTTTTATACAAGAGAACAGCGGATTCTTTTTTATACAAGAGAACAGCGGATTCTTTCAGAATTACGTCATATTAGAGGGCATCCATCTTAATGTCCCGGATGTTATCTTCGACAGCGTCAACATGCAGAACAAACCTGCCTTCGGTGATACCGGTGGGTAGATCGATCAAACTACTAAACATGATCGTTTCGGAGATCGACTTCTTTATAAGTAAAAGTACGTTTAGAACACGTATACTCAGGAGTTTAGAGAGTTTTGTGCTCCTTATACTCGTACCCACAGACAATAAGCATTATTTATTAAAATTAATACGTATAAAAACGCATGTTTTATATAAGTTTTATTACACAAGGTTATTAGCTATTGAACCCATTCCTTCAAGGAAGTTGTAGGGGAGATTATTTAAGATGAATTATGTCATAAATGGTAAGTCACTATGCAATGTTCATTTCTCCGTTATCTTAAAACTAATGGTGAGTTAAAATACCTCATTAATAATTAAAATGTATGATTTTTCTTTCTGGTATTTTATTAACAAATAATGACACACACATTAAATATTGCCTTCGATAGGCGAAACATATCATTCGCAATTAAATATAATTAAACTCCAGAAAATAAACGATTTCATTGGTATAAACTATTTAATACGGTGTGTTAAATCATTGTTTAAGAAACAATATATGTTATTAATTATATTATTATTATTATTATGATTATTATTATTATATGACTCTTTTACCATTGATACGAAGAATAAAAATAAGTTTTATAATAAAATAACTTTTTGAAAACATTATATTTTCACAACGCCTTTCACATTTATGTTTCGGGACACAGACTTCCTTTCTTCAGTGTATAAATTAATGTAATTGAATTCGGGTTGAAATTCATTGAATTATACACTGAAGAAGGGAAGTTTGCTTCCCAAACATGATTGTAAAGGTGCAAAAAAGTGTTGTGAAAATACATTTTTTTCAAAAATTAATCAAGTGTCAATTCACAATACAAAGTGGTAGTGAATATTGAAGAGATTATAATTAAAGCGTTGACTTTACAAGCTTTCACACGAAAAGATAAAATGCTTTCTCTACAAATATTGTTCCTCCAAGGTGTCTACAATCAGAAAATGGCGCGGTTCGCCTTTATGTGGTGAAGAAAAAAATATGCAAATTTTTGGTAATACGCGCTCTGAGAAATATTTAGGAGCTCAGGTGTTGAGAAATGGTGTAATTTCAGAATGTACCTATTAACTCGTCGGGTTTTTTTCTTGAGAAACTTTCTTGCAAAGCTTTGAACATATGGTGGAGCTCTCTTATTACCTGCATATTGTGTAAAAAATGAAGGTTGGACTTTATTACTGCCAGGGGAAATCTTTTCTCTTGTACTTTGGATAACGTTGATGACGATTAGTGTTACGGTAATAACGTTAATTTATTACGTGCCCTGGTTCTATACTTTAATACTGACGTCATGAAGTCGGTTGTAGAATATTTTTAACTAACTAACCATCACGCCGTCTCCCCGAAAGGGTAGTCAGAAATAATGGACTGTCACACTTTTACTGATGCGGCACTCCATCCTTCTCTTTTCGCCCCGCCGGAGACGCGGTGTGATGGGTTGCGAACCTCATCGCCAACAATAGGCATCTCCCGCGCACACTTCGATCGGCCAACACCCACAAAATAAATCTAAAACAAATAATATAAAATACAGTGATATAAAATAAAATAACAAAATAAAAATAATTTAACACAAAATGTTATTTTTAGATGGTGCACATATTGTCTATTTAATTTATATTCCACGTATCCACCGTTTTTTAATTTAGCACATAATGTAATAACACATTATGTTTTTTTCGATGTCGCACATGTTGACATGGACGATCCGGACTTTTGTGTTTATTTAATTTATGTTACACGTATCCACCGTTTTTAAAATTAGCTGTAATTAGGCACTTAACCAGCAAGAACTTAAAAATAATATTGAAGAAATTATTTAAATTGTCATTGGAACAAATGAAAAATTTATTTTGACACCTGTCAAAATTCTTTATAAAAACGAAAAAACTAATATAATTTTAACAGCAAAACAGTACAAACGTATTACCTGTCACAATTAACTATTTTATATATTTTTTATAATCTTGGAATATAATTACGAGTAACTACATTATTTTTATTCCACTTTTATTTATTAAATATTTTTATTCACAAAATGCTTTAAATATGACCTCCATCATAAGGTGTAAATATAACAACAACAACAATAACAACAACAACACATCATGCCGTTTCCCCATACGGGTACGCAGAGAGAATGGATCAGTACACAACTATATCCTGACATACCTCTCTTCTTTTATTTTTTCTTCTTCCTAAGCCTATTCCCGTCCACCCCTGGACAAAGGCCTCCTCCATTTGCTTCCTTGTCATTCTGTCCTGTGCAGACTGCAACCAGGTTATTCCGATGTGTCTGTTTAGATCATCCTTCCACCGTAGTTGCGGGCGCCCTGCACTTCTCTTCGCCGTCCACGGTCTCCAAGTCAGCAGTCTTCTTGTCCATTTTTCATCTGAGCTTCTGGATACGTGACCTGCCCATTGCCATTTTAGAGTCGTCACCCGGTGGATGATGTCAGTGATCTTTGTTTTTTCTCTCACCGTATCGTTTCTGACTCTGTCTCTTAGGCTTATTCCTAACATGGCTCTTTCCATGGCTCTTTGGGTCACTCGTAGTTTCTCGGCACTTTTTTTGGACAATGTAACAGTTTCAAGACCATAAGTACCAACTGGCAGAACGCAGGATTCATAGACTTTTCATTTCAGGTTTCTCTCTAGCTTCCTCCAAATTCAAACAGCGAGTCATAAACGCACGTCGATTCTTCCGGCGTCTAACATGACCAACCTTTAAAATTTTATTAATTTATTCATGCCATGTTATCCATGGTCTACCTTGACTCCGTAATCCATTTACATCGTTAACGTGTACTTTTTAAACCATTTTTCTTCACCCATGCGCTCCATATGTCTGAACCAACGCAGCGATCCTTTCATAATTTTGTTCATAATACCTTATTTCGCTCTACATTGCTTTCTAACTTCAGCATTTGAGATTCTGTCGTACATCGTTCTATCACACATACGTCTTAGGGACCTCATCTCTACCGAATTTATTCTGCTCTCATCCTTCTTCTGCTAGTTTCACGCTTCGCTTCCATACATAAGGGTTGGGACCAGAACTCAACAGAAAAGAACAGAAAAGTGTAAATATTTAACAGTTATATATTCACACCTGATGATGGAGGTTACCTCCGAAACATGTTGTGTATACAAATATTTAATAAATAAAAGTGGAATAAAAACAGCGTTGTTATTCAATTCCAAGGATATTACAGTGTAATTCCACTGTGTTAACGCCTCAACCTTCAATAGAGTACATTTATATGAGTCGGAAATAATCTTTTTCTTCTTCTGCTTTATTTAAGACTGTGTCCTGTTATTTCTCGATGCCTGTTCTTAGGATGTAAATGTACAGCTATCTTGTCATCTTTTCGGTGGTATTCCTGGTGAAACCGGTCGCCGTAGAAATAAAGACAAACGTAGAAGTAGTTAAAAAAAAAAACATTTATGCTGTTTGTAATGTCTGTTTGTAGTGCCTTAAGCACTTATGCTGTTTCTAATGTCTTTTGAGTATATTAACTGATTTGATTTGGAAGCGTAATAATGGAAAGTTTAGAAAGAGAGCATACAAAAATATATAATTATTTTATATTATAATTCATATTATTGTTACTATAAATCTTGGTACTCCTTATTATTACAAATATAATTATTTATTATTTATTTCTCAATGATGTAAAACTCCTTATAAAATTATTGTTTCCCCGAAGTTTTATATTATACTGGCTGACCCGGCAAACTTCGTACCGCCTCTGAATCAATAAATGTTGTGTTAACTTATTAGCTAAATTAAATTCACTTTTTTATTAATTTAAATTAATACTTAAAATGAATTAAGTTCAATAAATGTGCTAAGAAACAACGTTTTATTTAATTATTATAAAAAATACCTATTTTTGTAGAAAATATTCAAAATATTAGCACAGTTTTACAGTTCGCCCTCAGTGTTTATCAGAGAGTATAAACCATTTTGAAAGGATCTTATGGCAGCGAAACAAGAGAAGCCTTCCTTTGCAGCCCTTATTAAACCGTATAGAGGAGAAATGAAAGGGCATTAAGGACCCTCTTCCTTCTGGGAGGGAAGAATGTGACTAATGGGAATAACCCAGTTAGCGAAGAAACTTCCACGGGAGCAAAAGTATTCTTTCCTACCTTAGTTTTGTTATACGAATAAAGAAAACGCGAGGAATTCACAAAAAACGTACAGAACAATAAAATAAACCAATTGTTATGTGGTTCAATCATCTAAATCAAATATTGAATGTCGGCCACGTGAAGAGTCGGAGAAATCGGCGTGCGCGCATGACACGATGTATGAATGTTGAGGATCGAGAGAAGTATGTCAGGAAAGAAAAGTGTTGCAGTCCGTTCATTCTGCCTACCCTTTCGGGAGACTGCTTGATGATTAGTTAGGGAGTTTTAAAAACCGTTGTAAGACTGACATTTGCAGATACAATACGTAAAACAAATATTGATAAAACCGTCAGTTTTTTCTATTTTATGGTATTGAGATATTTTGCCTTATCAATGTTACTTTATTCAACGTCGGTTGATTTCTTATGGTACCCTAGCAAGGCGAAATATAACTGACTAAACTAACTTACCATCACGCCGTCTCACCGAAAGGGTACACAGAAAGAATGGACTGTCATACTTTAACTGATGCGGCACTCCATCCTTCTCTTTTCGCCCCGCGGGAGACGCGGCGAAATATAATGCCGGTTTTGCCAGGCTCGCTGGCATAGACTGACTTGTGACACTGTTATAAATTTACTTCTTTACATACATACAGATCAGGGATACTAAAAAATATGTTATTAAAAAAACATTTAAATAATAATGTAAAATTTACTAAATTTAAATATTGATATAAGTTACAGCTGTTAATATATTTTATAATAAAGTTTGTATACATTTTGAGAATACATATGTACATCATTAATTTATACGAATTAAAACATCTATTTTTTAGATTTTCTTTAATTTAATTTATAGAAATGACATGTTTCGCCTTTCTAAGGCATCATCAAATGTTTAAAAGAACCACGACGTTCGGTAATGTCTTTAAATTAAAATAATATTTTTAGAAAACATAGGTTTTCATTCGTATTAATGTATGGAGCTTTACATCATTATTCAAGAAAAATAAATACGTGTATCGTTTGAATAAAAATAATCACACTTTGTGTTTTAACAACACTTCATTACACTTTTCACAGACATGTTTTGGTTGTGAACCAAAATATTTTCAATGCACAAGATTTTAACCCAAATATCTGTGAAAAGTGAAATAAAATAGTGTTGTGTAAAAATATAAAAAATATATATAAACACTATAGTGTTGAAATATTTCGGATTCATAGCCCGGAGAGATCAGGACAACCTTGAAAAGTTCTTCATCATGGACAAAGTGGAGGGAAGGCGACCACATGGACGACCCCCGAGCCGCTGGTCCGACCAAATCAGTAATCTGCCTGGACTATCATTAGCTGCAGCCTAGAGACTGACGGGTGACAGGAGCGCATGGCGTGCCATGGTCAATAGTTTACAGGATGGACACGACCCTCAATCATGAGGAATACGCCTGAGAAAAAAGAAATATATAAAGTGCAGTTATATTTATTCAAATATGAATCCACAACACAAAGTGAAGGCGAATATAGAAGAAGCGTATATCTGAATAGCTTTTTGGTAACATTGCATTATCACAAGACTTTTTACAAACATGTTTCGTGACACAAATTTCCCTCCTTCAGTGTATGCATTTTAAAAGTTAAATGATATCAATATCAATGATTAATTGTATCTCAATAGAGACGAAGATGCAACTTGGAAACTGAATATGGTGAACGAGATGTTTACAGGACTTATGACCTGTCATTGGTTGGGTTAAGCGCACGCTTTATGCAATACAACATTCCTCATTCCACCTTTCTTATGACCACCATGTCTGACACATTTTTGGAAGTTGTATATATGTTAATATGCAACACCACAATTCACATGTCAGTTTCAATTTACAGACCAGCGCCATCTATGGAGATTAGATTTAAGCTTTAAGCAGAAGATCTTTTTATAATGCAATGTGAAAGGCTACCGCCATTAACTCATTGCTCGATAACGCCTGGAAATGTCACTCCAATTTATATGCTCACTTGGACCAGTTTAATTAATTCTCCTCACAATTAATCCTTGAATTGATAACCCGCAATGGGTAAATAAAATCCAGTGTTCGCCTACAAGTATTTATATACATTCAAAATGTTGATATCAATATCATTTAACTGTTAACATTCATACACCGAAGAAGGGAAGTTTTTGTCCCGAAACGTGTTTGTAAAAGTGTTGTGATAATACAATGTTACCAAAAAACGTTCAAATGTGAATCCACAACACAAAGTGATTGCGAATATAGAAGAAACGTATATCGTTATTGAAAACATATTCTTAAAGAAGGTGATTGTAGAGAATACTGTTTTTTAACCAGTAAAGCTTGTAAGTCACAGGTTTTTGTGTTATTTCTCCTGTTTTGTTCTGGTATGGTTTCTCCTTGAGCTTTGTACCTGTGAATGAAGCAATATTACGGAACATCCTGAGACTAAATAGGTGCTTTAATACAAAAGGAAAAACTCTCATTTTTCTGAATATAAAGTTGTATCTGGGTTTTGGAGTAATCCAAGAATAAGCAACTTTGAAGGATAACAAGCTTAATATTTCCTTTTTCTTTCAGAAGAGTATTAAATTTCATAAATCCTGGCCTTAACAATTCACCCAATCAGACGTTTGTTTTTTTTTGCTATTTAAATACATGAATTTTTTTTAAGATAAACTGTTTATATTGTTCTCCCGATGATGAAGGTGTTAGCCTTCGAAACATGTCGAGAAAAAAACTTAAAGTGGAAAAAACAGTGTTTTAATTCATAAATTTCGTCACATAAATTTTTATTATTATTATTTACTCCTAACACGTTGACTACGGAGCACTGATTGGGACAGTGGTAAGGGGATAACATGACCGACATGAAATATTTGATTGATTTGATCGTGCCACGTTTTCCACGATTATAATTAAAAATTCAAAAAGAGAACAGAATCACCAAACTAACTAATCATCACGACGTCTTCTTAAGGGGTAAGAAAAAATACCGGAATGCCTAATTTTTTTTCTTTTGATTTTTTTCTCATTCAACAATCATGCATCGTCTCATGCATGCACGTCGATTTCTCCTAATCGACTACAAAATTAAAATAAAATTACAACTAATTGTTCAAATAAAATTTGATACGTAACGTATACGTTTTTTTAAATGTAGTATAATAATAATATAATAATTTGGATAATTTATAGAGCGCCGACTTATCTAACCTTACCTAACCTAAGCATCACGTCGTCTCCTTAAGGGTTAGGTAGAAATGATGGACTGTCACACTTTTTTTACTTTTGTTTTTTTTTATCGATTCCTAAGCATTCATGCATCGTGTCATGTATGCACGTCGATTTTTCCTAATCGACTACAGAATTAAAATAATACTACAACAAATTGTTTTAACAAAATTTAATACCTAACGTTTACGTTTTTTAATGTCATATAATAAATGGGATAATTAATAAAGCGCCATTTTTATGAATTAATCATCTCAAAGGGGCTGTAGAATATTTTGTTTATTGATAATTAATAAATACGTATTGATATTAACTGTGAATAAAACCGTTAAGGCCAAAAATAATATATTTATTTGCCTTTCAAATATTCAATTGGAAAAACCTTTGAAATAAATCAAAGGAAAATGTACCGTCAATAATTGATTAACTCTTAAAGAGAAAAACACAAATTATTAACAGCGTTTCATAAATATTACCCTGAATAAATAGATAATCATTTTCAGTCGTGTCGTTTTCAGGAAAATATATTTTTTACTTTGTCAAATAAAATAAAAATCTAACGTTTTCATCAAATTGTATCGTCTGTTAAAATTATTGTTTACCTGGTCGGATTACACTAATCAGAAGTTGGTTTTCTTCTTTACAACCCTCTGTCGTCCACTGCTTAACGTAGGGTTGAAAAAAAAAACATTTTTTTAATAAGCCTCCGTTCAGCAGTGGACATCTCTTAAATATTAATATTTTAAAGTCTTTTTACGCGATTTTTCCACGTGAACTTGGAAATACGCTAATCTAGATATCAAATTAGCAAAGTGATTTTTTTACAAGACTTTTCACAGACTTAAATCAATGATATTAGGATTTATTACGTAATCCTCAATATGAGTAGAAAATAGCTCATTATTTTGAAGTAGGAATCTGGTCGTGTCCAGTCTCGAACCCAAGTCCCCTGGATCAGGAGCCAAGGGTCCTACCCCCTAGACCACCCCTCGGTAGTCTAGGTATTAACTTATATAAAAATAAAAGTGAATGAAAATGACGTTATTTTTTTGATATAAGAATTGCGTAATTCCAAATTCGCATAAAATATCACATAATGAGACTTTAAAATAATTGAAATTTCTTGGTTTCATTGTAAATAATGAAAAAAAAAAAAATTTAATATCATAAAACTAAGTTTAATTCCACTTGATTTTATGCCTTCGACCGGTTTGAGTAGCTTGGTTTCTGGACCATCTGGAGAAGAAAGCAATGAGCTACCGAAAACTGGTCAAAGCCATTAAATCAAGAAGATATCTGTCGATACCAGCCAGTCTTTAGAAACAGATCGCAGCCGAAATAAACACGACAGTGGAATTTGTGGTGTATTATTGATAAAATAGAAATTGAAACCTTACGTATTCTATTAAAAATATAATAAGTGTGTTCTCAAATCGTTAATTTTATTAATAAAATAATAAGCCTATCCAAAAATGCTAAGATGGCAGTTCACAATGGTGTTCTTGTGCCGACCCTTATGTATGGAAGTGAAGCATGGAACTGGAAAAAGAAGGATGAAAGTAGAATAAATGCAGTAGAAATGAGATCTCTAAGACGAATGTGTGGCAAATCCGTATATGATAGAGTGACAAATGCAAGTATAAGAAGCGAATGTGGTGCGTATGAAAGTGTTATGAACAAAATAAGGAAAGAATCATTAAGATGGTTTGGACACATGGAAAGAATGAGTGAAGACAGAATGGTAAAGAAGGTATATGTAAACGGCGTGAACGGAGCTAGAAATACAGGAAGACCGAGGAAAACGTGGCACGATCAAATCAATCAAATATTGAATGTCGGTCACGTGAGGAGTCGGAGAAATCGACGTGCGTGCATTACAAGATGTATGAATGTAGAGGAAGCGAGAGAAGTATGTCAGGACAGAAGAGTGTGGCGTTCCATTCTTTCTGCCTACCCCTCCGGAGAGACGGCGTGATGGTAAGTTAGTTAGTTAGTTATTGATAAAATAGAAATTGAAACCTTATGTATTCTAATCAAAATATAATAAGTGTGTTCTCAAATCGTTAATTTTATTAATAAAATAATAAAAACAAAATTACAGAGAGAATGTTTTTCATTCCAAACCATAATTTTGTTTATTAAAATAGCTCATAATATGTTTACGAGTTAGCATTTAATTTTCATAGCTCAATAATTCGCAACGGCATAATAATATTTCATAAAACGAATCCACAATGCCCCCGACAATACAAAATAAATTAATATACTCAAAGTTATGGCGGCCGCCAGAAAAACGCAGCGGGAAAGGCTGGAAATGAAACACGAAAAGATAAATGAAAGAAGGAGAGAGCGGGAGGAAAGATACAGCAGAATAAAAGGGGAAATGGGATACACTCGTTGCATGTAAATCGCTTAAGCTACAGCGGAAAAACGAAAGCTTTTATTTTATTAAGAAGATCACGTGATTCGAACCGTGGCGGAGACGGCCGAAGGTAGCCGAAGGACACCGAGGTGGTGTTGGTTACGAAAGCAACGAATAGGGGAGATTACGTAGAAGCCCGATAACTGCTACCCTTTTGGGTATAGAATAAGAGAGAAAAATGTTAAGAGATTTTCTATGTCGCTTTGTTATTATTTATAAAACGCATTAGAACAGAGATTAAATATTTATATTGTATAAACAGATGAATTATATACATCCATTGTAACATTATTAATAATTTTTTTCACTACGAGTATTATTATCTAGATGTTTGATTAATGTTTAATAATATAGGGTGTTTTTTTAAAGGATTGGTGTTTAAACTGATAACATTGTTTCTACAGACTTTTAATTTGACAGTTGATAGTTGATTTGTAGTCAGTACAATTTGCCATTTTACCATGAATAGATTAATGTCAGAACACCGCTTGCAAATTGTGAAAAATTATTTTGAAAATCATGGTTCGGTTCACCAAACTTACGGGGCACTATGTCTATTTTACGGTCGACATCATCGTCCATCCGAGCAAGTTATTCGGAAGACCATGGATCGTTTTTGCACCACGTACACTCTAGTAGACAAAACGCATCCACAAAGACGACAATTGTCGAACATTGGATTTCACGATTGCGCTTTATTCGAGCTAGCCGTGGCGCTCGTATGCCCGAAATCAATTTTAAACGATAATGGCATAAAATTATCTATTTTATGGCATATAAACGGCTAGCTCGAATGAAGCTTAATCGTGAAGTCCAAATTTCCACACCTATATTGACCAATTTGGTAAAATGGTTAAACGTATTGACTACAAACCAACTCTTAACTGTCAAGTTGATAGTCTGTAGAAACAATGTTGCCAGTTTCAAAACCAAACCATTAAAAAAAACACTCTACGAGTATATCATCATTTAGAATTTTTTTTTACATCGTTTTACTACACATGCGTCATAAGAATCTCTTCGTACACTTATCATTCTTCTGCCAGTTCCATGCTTACATACAGCAGGGTTGGTACTTAAATACATTTTAGATGATTCATTAACTAATTGGCCCCTTGAAATAATCACAGAAGTAAAGATTTTTTACCATATAAAAACTTATTTAATAATACTCGAACTTGATCTTGATGACATTCGGATTTTTGCCTATTAATATTATGATTCTATCGGCGCTAAATAATTATTATATTTATCACTTGACAGTGATGTGTTAGTTAGAATTATTAGGAGTGGTCACGTGTGCTGTTAAGTCCTGAGGATAGACGAATAGATAGATTAAGAAAACGTCTCTAATGTGATTTGATCACGTAGGTTGCGTAGGGACTGACTTTGCTGATAAATATTTACAAATCCGACGTGAAAGGACTGGCAAGTATATTCTACCGGAGTACGGTTGAAGACAGTCGAATTATTGAGCAGAATAGATTATACGACTTCTATTGTCCAAAAAGTAAACGCAATAAACAAAAATCAAACTAACCCATACAAAAAAGTTTGAAAAAATATAATAAAATAGAATAAAAACGTCTGTTTTCTATAAGTTAAAATATATTTTATGGAAATGACATGTTTTAAATTGCTAAAACATTATCTAACCACATTCGATAATGACTAAGCTAGTCAAAATATGTCATTCTCAAAAAATTAATATATATATATATATATTTTTTCTTTTTTATGTACTTTGTATACAACACTTACTTTTTAAACACATTAAAATCAAAAATCAAACATGTTTTAGACTGCCCAGTCCTTTCTCAGTGATATTATAAAGATTTTTGAAATATTATAAAATTGTTTACAAATATGGTTAGTTTTGACAGATGTTATAAAGATTTATTTTGAAACATCTGTCAAAACTGACCATTTTTGTTAACAATTTTATAATATTTCAAATATCTATATAATATCACTGAGGATGGACTGGGTAGTCCGAAACATGTTTGATATTTAATTTTAATTTGTTTAAAAAATTATTGTTGTATACAAAGCATATAAAAATGAAAAAGAAAAATATAAAACATCTACGACACAAAGTATGGGGAACATAGATATCATATAACCTATAGAAAATATAAGTTTTACGTCACTGTTCAAGACACCATAAATAATTTTTGTTTCAGCTAAATGCGTTAACATTGTGAAATTCCATATTAATTCGAAATGATAATGGAGCAAGGTAAATAAAGATATTTAATTTATTTTTTCATAAACAAACAAAACATCACGCCGTTTCCCTGTTGGAGTAGGCAGAGAGAATAGACCGCCACACTACTCTACTATCCTGGCAAACCTCTCTAGCTTCCTCCACATTTATACAACGAGTCATATACGCACTTTTACATACACGCACATTTATACAACGAGTCATACTCCGACTACTCACATGACCAACCTTTAAATTTTGATTAATTTGGTCATGCCATGTTTTCCTCGGTCTGCCTCGACTCCGTAATACATTTACATCATTAACGTATACTTTCTTAACCATTCTTTCTCCATCCATGTGTTCCATATGTCCGAACCATCGCAGCGATCCTTTCACAATTTTGTTCACAATACCTCCTTCCGTATAATATAAAAAGTTTAAAAATTATAAAAATACACTTTTACAAGTATCATACCTTTTTTTAAATGTTTGAACCAACCGGTTTAGCTCCCCCCGAAGCTTTGTTATAGATACAAAATAAACTAAGTAACCCTGACGAAGCTCCGGCGGGAGCGAAAATGGTTGATTTTAACAACAAAATAAAGTGGTGTAAAAACTAGTAAAACTGTATTGATGGTTGCGGTATGTGTAACTAAGTACAATAATATAAGGTTACCCGCCGCTTACGGGTAGGGTTAGGACGCAGCGGCGCCCTTTCGTCAGCTTCGTTCAAACAATCCCTAAGCCCGCCCCCCATCCACTCAGGACTTACATAAGCTGGAGAATGCACCATTCCAGAAAAAAAAAGCAAAGAGCAAAAGGGTATCTAGGCCACACTTAATCCTTCTATGTCTTTATTTAACTGTTAGTTTGTTGTAACAACCACTATATGTTACCCTACAATAAATAAATGTATGTACAATAATGTTATTTTAAAATCATTGTGCTATGTACAAGAAAAAAAGAATAAATTGTATCGTGATTTTTTTATGAATGCAAACGCTGTTTTTCAACATACTGTGAGTTTATCTATATCAAAATTATAAGCTTTCACAACTCTATCGTTTTTTTCTCTTTGTAACGATTATTCATAACAGACCGAAATAAATGTACCGATAAAAGCGGGAAAACCATTTTTGGTTCATATTAATTATTAAAAGCTTTCGGCAAATGCAAAAGCACGCAATCATTTTTTAAACATTGTGTGTTATCTTATCGCCGTAAATTATTATTATATATTGCGAAAAGATCGGAAGTAATTCGCTTCCTTACACATAGAAACTTTGTAAAGAAGCTCTCAAAAGTTAAACCCGAGTTAAGAATTGAAATATTTCTGCTTTGGCCCTGTTTTAATTTAATTCCTCAGAGTACTTTCACTTACAATAAATTCAGATACATGTTTGGAATTCGGAAGTTGGAGCCGCCTCCAAAGATATCTTTGGAAAACTTCTATTTACTTACCTAACTAAATAAGCATATCTCCGAATTTAATTTTGTAATTAAGGATGACAGAATTTGCAATTAGAAAAGTTTGGAATACCTTCGTCCTGTGTTTAGATAAGTAAAGATTAGATTAGCTATGTAAATTTTGTAATCGTAATTAATTTGTATTATTCTAAAATAGAGATAATGTCACATTCTCTAAACAAGATCTTAAACAGAACATTTTTTAGATAAAATCATAAGATTTTTTTTTTTTTACAACATGTCTGTACAACATATCATTTGTAAACATATCTGGTCAAAAGATTTGCATATAGATAGGAGTGACATCTCCAGGCGGCTTCTAACAATGCGCTAATGGCGGGGTAGCCTTTCAAATTGTTTTAAAAATATGTTCTGCTTAATGCTTAATAAACATAAATCTTCATAGATGGCGTTAGTATGTAGATTATATAGATTTATCTTAGAGATTAACATATATAATCAAATCTTCATAGATGGCGCATTGAAACTGACATGTTAATCTGGTGTTGGACTTTGTTATATATATACAACTTCCAAAAATTTGTCAGACATGGTCATAAGAAAGGTGGAATGGGGAATGTTGCAATTACATAAAGCGTGCGCTTAACCCAACCAATGACAGGTCATAAGTCCTGTAAACACCTTGATCAACCATATTCAGTTTCCAGTTTGCATCTTCGTCTCTATTGAGATACAATTAAATCAAAAATCATAAGAGGTTACTTCTTTCTTCGTGTCCTCATGACTGGGGGTCGTGATCTATGGAACTGCTCATGGCTAAAACAATACACTTCCAATCCTCTCTGTCCTCCGCAGCCCGCACCATAAAGTAGAGGTTTCTCCCAGTCATATCCTTAATCTGGTCACGCCACCGCTTTGGAGATCTGTCTCTTCTCATTTTGCTAGTTTTCCTATTATTTTGAGTTCAATTAGCAGTTTACGCTTTTCCCGAAAAACAATTATTTTGATGCATATATATTACCCATATACACACTGTCTTCGGTCTGTTGTAAAATTCACGTGACAAAAAAATGGTAATAGATTAGCTACCTATCACATGTCACGAGAATCCATTTAATTGCTAAAAACAAATTGTTGACAGTAATTGGATTCGAACGACATGTTGTATACAAACAAAAAAATTAAGTTTGAAACATTATTATGTTGGAAGTTCATTTTATATAATAATGAAATTAAACGATGTTTATTATTAACTTCCTCCACGTTTGTCTTTATTTCATTAAAACTTGAAAAAAAAAGTGGCATCATTAGCCTATAATTTTTTTACCATTTTTTCTTCATTCATTCTTTCCATATGTCCAAACCATCTTAATGATCCTTTCATTATTTTGTTCATGACACCATCATTTGCACCGCATTCACTTCTTATATTTTCATTCCACACTCTATCATACACAGAGTATCCATACATTCGTCTAAGAGATCTCATTTCTACTGCATTCAATAATATCACGCCACAAATTAAGTGCTTCATACGACAGTATAATTATTAATTTATTTAGTTTGTTGAGTAACGCTGACAAAGTTCTGGTGGGAGCGAAACCGGTTGGTTTTGAAAAAAACAAAAATTAGCGGGGAAAAATAAGTAGAAAAAGGTTTTAAAACTATTTATTCCTTCAAATTGTTAATGTTTTTAATTGAAATTTTTCGGTAAAAGTTAATTTTAAATAATGTAAACAAAAAAATGTTGATACAAAATTTCTTTATGAAATTATTCTTGGAATGATTCTATATAATGTGATTTTTATCTCAAATACAAAAATCACATAATTTAGAATCATTCTAAGAATTAACCACAACATACAGTTAACAAATTAACCCAAAATTTACATTTTATAGAATCATTACAACTACAACCTAATAACAGTAATACATTATTTAGAATCAGGGGAAAAAACGTTTAACCCCCACCACTATCATTTATTATATAAACCAAACAAATTTTGATGTAGGATCAGAAGATGGCAGCAAGCTGCGAAACCGGTCAAACATAAACACAAATGGAAGCACACTAAATACATAATAATAAAGGAATGTTGCATATTTTTTTTGTTTTCATTATTATTATTATTATTTTCGTTTTCATTATGTTAGCGCAATGACTGAAATATTCGATCTATTGCATTACCAAATCATACTGTGTTCTCCAACATTCTGTTTCACGATATGAGAATGCATAAGTATCCATAGATGGGGGTTGTGAATATTGCATAGCCACGTTGTTGGGGGTGCACTGAATGTACGTGGAATGCGCTCGGATGGTGTGGTAAGGGTAGCTAGGGGTCGGTCTACGTCGTGTGGTCACAGTTTTGGGGTAAGGATTACAATGAATTAATGCTCCCAGCTGCAAGCTACTCGGCGGCAAAGCTAAGGGAAGACCAAGTTGGTGGTAAGGATTTCAATATCTGGTTTAAGATGAATTATTACGTCTATTCCATTGCATCTTGTGTTTGCAAGTGTAAAAAACACATACCATAGTATATATTCTGGTTTATTGTATGTATCTAATAATAAATTGCCATTTAAATGTCCATTGTTTTGGCCGAAACACTATGATACTTCAACGTTATTAACTGTTAAATTAATAAAAAATGTTTATGTATCACATTTTTTATTTTTTTATTTTTCCTGACAGCGCCTTCGTCAACATACGAGTATGTTGACATCATCAGGTGTTATACTAATTTAAAAATAATTTAATAATTTAAATGTGGCGAAAAATAAAAAACTTTAAATTAACAATTGTGGTACAAAAACAGAGTTTTATAATTTACTAGTTAATCAATTGCAATTCGTTATTTAATTATATACTGTTTACCACCCCTGATATGTATGTATATAAAGGACTAAGTTTACAATAGTGTCACCAGTCTGTCGATGCCAGCAAGCCTGGCGAAACCGGTCGCTGTCTAAATAAAGACAAAAGTGGAAGTAGTTAAAAAACACCGTTTTATTTAATTATTATTTAAAATGAGCTTCCATCAAGAGATTTCAGTAAAATCATTTGATTATCTTAAATATATACCATTTAAATCATTTTTGATAATATTTCTTATCATATGATGAATTGGATAATTAATAGAGCGCCATTTTATATGAATTTATCATCTCAAGGGCGCTCTTAATAAATAAATCATAGTGTAATATAAATAAAATATAAGAAATATGAAGAAGTAAGGTAATGTTAGAAGTCGGGAGAATCAACGTGCGTGTATGACCCGCTGTATGAATGTGGAGGAAGCTAGAGAGGTGTGCCAGGATAGAGTAGTGTGGCTTGATGGTTTGTTGTTGTATAAGAAGTTAATGCGGTGGGAACTATAGTGCTATAAACAAAATAATGAAAGGATCATTAATTTGGTTTGGACACTTGGAAATTATGAATTAAGAAATAATGGTAAAAAAGTATATGTTAACAAATTAAATGGAACTACTAAATGTATAGAGGAAGACCGAGGAAAACGTTGCACGATCAAATAAATCAAATATGGAATGTCGTCTATATAGGGGAAATCAACGTGAAATGTTGAGGAAGCGAGAAAAATATGTCAGGAAAGAAATGTGTGGCTGTCCATTTTTCCGCCTACCCCTTTGAGAAGAGGTGTGATGGTTAGTTAGTTAGTTATTGTAATAAATATGTGTTTCAAACCTGAGTTAACTTTCTTTTTTTATCTTTGTTCGTGAATCTTTCATATGTCATTTTTCTCTCATTAAGACAAATGAAACTAACTAACTTACCATCACGCCGTCTCCCCGGAGGGGTAGGCAGAAAGAATGGAACGCCACACTGTTCTGTCCTGACATACGTCTCTCGCTTCCTCTACATTCATACATCTTGTCATGCACGCACGTCGATTTTTCCGACTCCTCACGTGACCGACATTCAATATTTGATTGATTTGATCGTGCCACGTTTTCCTCGGCCTTCCTCTATTTCTAGCTCCGTTCACGCCGTTTACATATACCTTCTTTACCATTCTGTCTTCACTCATTCTTTCTCATGTGTCCAAACCATCTTAATGACCCTTTCCTTATTTTGTTCATAACACTTTCATTCGCACCACATTCACTTCTTATACTTGCATTTGTCACTCTATCATATACAGATTTGCCACATATTCGTCTTAGAGATCTCATTTCTACTGCATTTATTCTACTTTCATCCTTCTTTTGCCAGTTCCATGCTTCACTTCCATACATAAGGGTCGGCACAAGAACACCATTGTGCACTACCATCTTAGCTTTTTTGGATAGGCTTTGAAGACAAATGAACCAAAGCATAAAAGCACGGAAAAAATATATATAACCCTGGCTAGGTAGTCTTAAGATTTCGTGTTTATTTTTCCTCAAAAGTTCATTAATTTAAAGTATATATAATTGTTTACAACATTATTTAGACTTTTTGCACAAAAATATTTTAGTAGATTGTTTTGACCGAAACACTATGATATTTAATATAACAATATGATACTTAATATTTTATTTTCATTTTTTAATTTTCACTACAACTGTTTCGTCAAATTTTTTTCAACTGCTAAAATTAATTTTCGTGAATTTTTTACCTTTTGTGCATTATTTCCAATGTCAATGTCAAGTATTTTGAAGGTCTTGCTGTAGTTGATTTAGGTACATTTTTACAGTTAATTTAATAAACGGTTAGTTATTATTTATAGGTGAAGTGAAAAAAAACATGTGATACCATAAACAGCGTTTTATATTTTAACATTTAAAAATTATTTCATTAATCAAATAAAAAAAATTGCTTCTATTTATCAGCGTTTCGTAAAACTTTTTCTGCAATTGAACCCTTCTCTCAAAAACACATTTTTTATATATAACTTATTCACAGTAAACAAACTCATTTTTGGTGTTAAACTGAACGTAAAAATGCCTTGTTTATAATCTAAGTACAACACGCATGCTTATCTTTACCAAATAAGCTCATTTAAAAAACACAAGTTCTTTATAAATCTGTTTAATGAATGAATACAAATTTAAATTACACACTTCAAAGATGAGTTTGTCTTGTATAAAATAAAAAAATATTTGCGGAAATTATATGAGCTTTGCTTAAAAAATTGGAAAAATATTGAAGTGTAATAACCCTAATATGTTACCCCTTTCACGTTTCACGTGAGGTCTTTTGTTGGAGCCATTTTCCTCATATTACCACACAAAATGTTATACTAAAATCCGTTCATACGTAAATTGGTAAAAATATCCGTCCTTACCACGCCGACATCAATATCCAATAGAAACCAGAGAATATTACGTAAAAAGTGATCGCTGCGTCACGGACCACTTCCGGCATTTTACATCCTTCCGCGCTTCCTGTCTGGCAGAGAAAAACCCGCGCTTCCGGTATCCTAGTATCTCCGCGAACGAGGTTTTCTCGGGGATTCTGAAAATGAAAATGAACAGCTCTTATTTTTCAGGAATTTTATGAATTTTATGAATTATTTGTATGAAATTTCTATTCATGTAACCAATTTCATTACTGCTTTTGTAAATATAATATGCATGCATCCATTTATTAAGTGGTCAAATGATTATTGATTTCTTTTTATTGATTTTTGTAGCAATAATAACTTTACTTTATAAAAATAATTATCAATTAAAAAGTAGTTTTTTTAGAGTTTTATATAATATTTTGTTATAAAAATACATTTCTAACAACTCATAAATGACATTTTTAATACAACATACATGATATGATAATTAACTCATAAAAAGGCATAAAACAAACAAATAAGAAATTTAATCAAAAACACTCCTTAAAAATGTTTTTGAAGTTTCAAATAAATTTAAACCATTGTATTATGAACAAAATTATGAATGTTTTCTATATTTGCCTTTACTTTGTATTGTGGATTCATATTTGAATAAATAATCGCTTATAACTTAAAACAAAACCTTTGTCAATTAATGAAAGAATGAATGGTTCGTTAAAATCTTTTTGGCCCAAGGAAAGAAATAATTAAAAGTTTACGTAAACAATGTTTATACAGAAAAACGTGACATCGAATCAATCAAATTTCAAATATCTGCCATTTTGGAAGATGTAAAAATGGACGTGCATGAATGACACGATGTATAAGTGTTGAGGAGGTGAAAAAAATACTAGTATGTAAGGAAAGAACAGACTGGCTGTCTTTTCTTTTTGCCTTTAAATATTATATAACGAAATATATATATTTTTATTTTAAGTGTTACAATTGTACAAATATTTTAAAATATATGTATTATTTATTTATTGCTACATTATGAATAACAAAAATTAAAAAAGTATTCATCTAGATTTGTTAAAACTCCTAGATAAATAAAAACAACTATGCAGTAATGATAAGCTGGGGGAAAAAGTTGTAACATTAAAAAAATATCAAATGAAAAAGTCACAACAGCATACAAATCAGTGTTTCGATTCATAAAATAAATCGGGTAGAAGTCTAGGGGAAAGACCACTTGGCTTCTGATCCAGGTAACTTGGATTCAAGCCTGGACACGACTTGATCCATCTTCATCATAACGAGCTATTTCCTGCTCATATTGAAGATTATAAAATAAATACTGCTAATTAAAAAAAAGGTGGATATCTGGAACATTAATTGAATCATATAATAAACAATATGTGCACCATCTAAAAATAACATTTTGTGTTAAATTATTTTTATTTTGTTATTTTATTTTATATCATTGTATTTTATATTATTTGTTTTAGATTTATTTTGTGGATGTTGGAAGATCGAAGTGTGCGCGGGAGATGCCTATTGGTGGCGATGAGGTTCGCAACCCATCACACCGCGTCTCCCGCGGGGCGAAAAGAGAAGGATGGAGTGCCGCATTGGTTAAAGTGTGACAGTCCATTCCTTCTGCCTACCGTTTCGGGGAGACGGCGTGATGGTTAGTTAGTTAGTTAGTTAAAATAAATACTAATACCATTTATTCATTGTTTCTTGAACAATGATGTAAAACTCCATATTAAATAATTAATACGAGTGAAAACGTCAGTTTTCTAGAAGTCACCTTAAAATATAATATGTATAATTATTTTTTAAATATTAAAGACGTTTATATATTATATATATTATTAAAGACGTTTTATTAGAAACAATTTATTTCGTCCTACCTCAAATAACCTATTTTTGATTCATATATTATCATGTAATCCTTGTAATCCTCTACAATCACTATGTAATCCTTGTCATAAAATTTCTTATCTTGTTCCAAAAAACACTTTCCAAATTTTCTGGACCTGCCCAAATAGTTCTTTGTTAAAAATGTATAAAGTCACATCAATTTTCATTAATTACCATATTGTGCTCCATTTACTAGTGTAGTTGAAGTTTCGTCACATTTGATAATGCCTTAACATGTCACTCTCGTTTTCGTTCGTATTAATTATTTAATACCATTTATTTATTCATACATCAACACATCTTTGGTGTTTGTCTTTAAAAATGTAATAATATTTCTGTGTTATTGCCTTAAGATTATTAATGTACCATAAAAAATATGGGTTAAAATCAAAATTATTTTATAGACCACATTCTATGATTTCGATAATCGGGATGATTTTATGACCTTCCCAGACTGCATACTGCAGTGCAGGCAAAACTTTCCAGACGAAGGGCAGATTTAAGACTGAAACCGCTAGGTTGTTCATACGCTTTTTGCCCCGCCGAGAGCAATGGCACGTTCGAGCACTCCCTTCCCGTGTTTCCGGGGGCTGATTGCAACGGGAGATTCAATTTGGCGGGACGCGAGCCCGTGCGTGGCCAGGCCGGCACTAGACGGGTCAGACTTGACACCCGACCGCTATATTACGAGTATACAATATTAATGAATTTTAAAGAGAATTGATATCAAATATAGATATAGACGAATAATCCAGGCGCTATACAAGAATGAGATCGCTATAATCAGATGTGACGATGATACAAAGGAGGCCAGTATAAGACAAGGGGTAAAACAGGGATGCTCTCTGTCACCTGTTCTTTTTAACGCTTAAATACAGAGTGCGATTGACGACTTGAGAGAGAGAATGAGTCACAGAGAAGGTGTAAAGATACACGGGCAAAAGGTGGATATGATAAGGTTTGCTGATGATATTGTTATGGTTGCTGAAAGTAAAGAAGAACTGCAAGAGGCCTTAACAACTATGCAAAGCATTCTTCAAAATAACTACAACATGAAGATAAATAAAGACAAAACAAAGCTGCTGACTGTAGGCCGAACGCAATATCAGATGAGAGAAGAGATTTTCTGGAGAGACCACATTACAAATGAGGAGGTTCTCCAAAGAATCGAAGGAGGAAGGCACCTGCTCAGGACCTTGTCCGAAAGGCGTGCAATATGGATCAGGCATGTAATACGACAAGAAGGCCTCTTGCATGCCATAATGGAGGGTATGACCGAGGGGATAAACTCTAGGGGACGCCCACGCCGAGAGTACCTGGAGGACCTGTTGGTGGACGTGCGCTGCTCATCATATGCAGATTTCAAAAGAGCCGCACAAGACAGGGAAGAATGGAAGAGAAGAATAGAGGAAATTGCTGCAAACCAATCCCAGGATTGAAACCAAAGAGAGAGAGAGACGGGTCAGACTGAACACTTAACCATCATAATGTATGAACTAACTAAACAAGCTAGCTTAATCTAATCTAATCCTTTCATTATTTTGTTCATAACACCACCATTCACAACACATTCACTTCTTATATTTTCATTTGACACTCTATCATACACAGAGTATGCACACATTCGTCTAAGAGATCTCATTTCTACTGCATTTATGCTACTTTCATCCTTATTTTGCCAGTTCCCTGCTTCGCTTTCATATATAAAGGGTCGGTAGAAGAACACCATTGTGCACTGCCATTCTAGCTTTTTTGGATAAATTTTGTTTGCGATGACTACTATAAGTGCACTATTCTCTTTGTTGCCTGCCCCAAACCTTCTTTCAATATCCCTATCCACTCGCCCATCTTTTGTAAACATACTACCGAAATACACGAACTTTTACGTTAATGTTGCAGATTTCTTCTTTTTCAAAAATCATTGCCTTGGACTTATTAACATTCATCATCAGATCATTTCGCATGCATACCTCATACATACTATTCACCAGGACTTGTAGTTCATGTTCGTTATCTGCAGCGGAGAGCGTTGGGAGAGTCATTCACATACAAGAAACAGCTTACTGACACTCCGCTCATTTTCACATCTACATGTAATGTATTCTTCTTCTTCTTCTTTCTTAGCGTATTCCCGTCCACTCCTGGACAAAGGCCTCCTCCATTCGCTTCCATGTCACCCTGTCCTGTGCAGACTGCATTCAGATTATTCCGACGTGTCTGTTCATCCTTCCAGCGTAGTTGCGGTCGCCCTGCACTTCTCTTTGCCGTCCACGGTATCCAAGTCAGCAGTCTTCTTGTCCACTTTTCATCTGAGCTTCTAGCTACGTGACCTGCTCATTGCCATTTTAGAGTCGCCACCCGGTGGATGATGTCTGTGACCCTTGTTCTTTTTCTCACGGTATCGTTTCTGACCCTGTCTATTAGGCTTATTCCTAACATGGCTCTTTGGGTCACTCGCAGTTCTTGGCACTTTGCTTAGACAATGAGTTTCAAGACCATAAGTACCAAATGGGCAAAACGCAGGTTTCATAGGCTTATCGTTTCAGGTTGATCAGTATTTTCTAGTTTTTAAGGATGTAACTAATGTTTCCGAAAGCTGCCCAGCTTAGTCCAATTTAATCTAATGTATTATGAGTTTATAATATTACTTAACTACGTCCGTTAAGGGTTAATAATTATTACATAGAATTCAAATGCAGTCAGAGATCGGACCCAAAGTATATTGAGAAAAATAAGCTGGAATTGGGTCAGCAATATGGTTTTATTGGTAAAGCGGCCTGGTTCGGCCCCACGATGACAATAGCGCTAAGTCAGTTTCGGGTGTAGGGAGGAACCCACCCTTTCTCTGGCCGCGTGCCAAGGACTGGGAAATTACTGGTAGCCGGTGGCTGGGAAGGCTGCATGATAAATTGTTATGCATTGTATATGCACTAGCTACACCCTGAATGCAAATGTTATAGTCTCATTGTATACGATGGACATGTCCAATTTGACATCTGCTATGTGCAGAGTTAAGCTTTTTAATACGAGGCGTGTTTTTTAAGTAAGTACGTGTGCGTGTTTTTTTGATATTAAAAAAAAAACAAATAAACTTTTTGTAATAATTTTATATTTACATGCCAGATTACAGTTTAATTTACTTTTCCGCATAATTACTAGAGTAATTTCGGGTAATATGGCACACCATAAGCCTTTTTGATAATAAAACTCAAAATATATGTGATCCATCAGTATTTCAGTCGTTTAACTTATCAGTAATCAATAATTGTACACTTTACGTTATTTAACATAAAAATCTAACTACAAATAATTATGTTATTAAAACAAACAAAAGTTGTTTAAAAATAGAAGAACTGAAAATTCTATAAATGATACGACACGACACGTGTTTCGTCTTATGAGGACATCTTCGGGTGTGCAGGCTTAACTATTATGTGTTACTCATATAGACTTTGGGGTATGTCCCCCCACTTCTACACAGATTATTTGTGGAAGTGGTTAACAATTATAGGCGCATTGTTAGTTTAATTTTTGGGTATTTCTGTGTAACCACTTCCACAAATAATCTGTGTAGAAGTGGGGGGGGACATACCCCAAAGTGTATATAAGTAACACATTATATTTAAGCCTGCACACTCGAAGATGTCCTCATAAGACGAAACACGTGTCGTGAATATTTCATATCATTTATAGAATTTTTAGTTTTTCTATTTTTAAACAACTTTTGTTTATTTTAATAACATCATTATGGAATTCTATACACTTAATCATACATCGATTAATACAAATAATTGTTTTCTTGAAATTTAAATATTGACCAAAACCAAAAGTGGGTAAGTATTATGGCCTAGGGGCATATTGGCCGCAAATCGTGTGTTTTGTGACTAGAATGTGGAGGAATTGATAGCAAATGGACGTGATTTTCTATTGTAAGATCTATCAATTAAATATTTCTTGTGTGACTGGTATGGCCATCAAGAATATGCAAAGTCGAAGATTTTTCTGTAGGTTTCACATGTTCTTTGAAATGTTGAAACCATTTTGTAAACAGGTTGGTCTGAATATAGCACCTGGAGGTGCACCCTTCATTAAAAGTTTTACGTGGAAAGAAATCACCCACTTTTAATGAAGAACAAAGATAGTGATACGTTATTTCAATGCGGCAAATATGGCCTACCAGGCCATATTGGCCCTGTACCCGGTGTGCCATATTAGCCGCCGGAACGTTTGTTTATAAAGATACTCTCACATAAAAATCAGTGAATAATACACATATAAAATTCTCATAACCCCATAGATTAAGGGCTTGTCTACAAAACAAGGCACTCACAATATGAAATTATGCACAATTTCAATAATTGAAATGATTAAAACATACCAAAAAAATAAGATCAAAATACGTAATTTGGGATTACTTCCCGTAAAGGACAAGTGCTTGCTCTTTGCGTTGGTTTGATTGGCTGAGGAAGGTGGAGGTGGAGTGGTGCCAATGTGGTAAGCATTTTGAGCGCTAGTGTCGCTTTGTTTCAGAGAAACAGTAGTGGGCCATATTGGCCGACCAGGCCTTATTTACTTGCTGACAGCATGGAAGAACTACAAGTCCTAGTGTCAAGAATGTACGAAGTATGCATACATATGAACTTGTGATGAAGTGTCAAAGTCAAAAGTTATGGTATTTGAAAAGGAATAATGTATGACGGTTTGTGACATAAGTACGAAAGGTGAGAAATTAGAGCAAGTTACCGAATTTGTTTATCTGGGAAGCATGTTTACAAGAGATGGAAAAATGGAGAAAGATATAGGAAGAAGGGTTGGAGCTGGACAAAAAAAAAATGGTGCACTCAAAGTCATTAATGCAAATAGAAATATATCAACTGAAGCAAAGATGGCAGTGCACAATGGAGTTCTAGTTCCGACCCTTATGTATAGAAGTGAAGCTTGGAGTTGGCAGAAGAAGGATAAAAGTAGGATAAATGACGTTGAAATGAGGTCTTTAAGAAGAATGTGCGGAAAAACAATGTATGATAGAATATCAAAGGATGAAGTAAGAAAGGAATGCGTGATAAATAAAATTAAGAAAGGGTCACTCAGAGGGTTTGGACATATTAAACGAATGGATAAGGGAAGAATGGTAAAAAAGATATATACAAGTAGGGTGAATGGGAAAATTTATTTGATTAGAATCGTAGAGGAAATTTGATTTATTTTTCTGAATTGTGGATTTAAAATATATTTTTTTTTTTTATGAATGTTTAAAAATATTTTTAATTATTGTTTATTTAAATTTGAGAAGCCAATTACATTTTGTCAAATACCCCATCTGGTAAATTGACCTTAATTTTTGTTTATTTCGAAGATGTGCAGAGTAAAAATAAAACATTTTATAAAAAATAATTAATTAATAAAAATATTTCCTAATTTTTTCTACCTCACTGTACAACAGGATGCCCATTCACGTTATTCGACTTTATCTGAGACATTCGTCTGCAAACTTTTCCCATTTCGTAAATAATCTGAGACTGATACCACGGACCGCCGCTGCACGAACTCGGGTCATCAGATGAATTTAATTTGGGCTCGGAAACTTGTCCGCCGTCCTGTTTTAAATTCACCACGAGACGCCAGTGTTTGCATTTACTTGCATTGAGAAATTGTCGTTTTTGCTTGGTCTTATTGCAGTTGCTCCGCGCTGCGAGGTGAGCTTTAAAAGTTTATGCTTTTAAAAGATATTTCATATAAGTTTCACATAAAACCGTATTTTTTAAATGTTACTTCAATTAGATAATCAAAAGAAAAACTATCAAAGCCAACGATAATATCAAATGGGTTTAATAGAACGAACAGAAACCATAAATGTGATATATAAAGCATAAAAATTGGAGAGACATCTGCAGGCGTAATCTAGTACTGTATGCTTTGCAAAACCTTTCACAATGCATTAATAAAGATTTTCTGCTCAATGCTTCCCAATCTAAATAGATGACGCTAGTGTAGAGTGAACTAAAAAATGTGAAAAGCAGAGCAGCATTCTAGCATATATAAATCTTCCAAAAAAATTGTCAGACGTGGTGGTCGTAACAAGGGCGGAATGAGAAATGTTGTTAAACATAAAACGATCGCTCAACCCAACCAATGACAGGTCATAAGACCTGTAAGCGCCTCGGCCACCATATTCTGCTCTCAGAAAACAATTTACATCTTCGTCTCTATTGAGATACAATTAATCCTTAAAAATGATCCAGTATTTGTCTACAAGTATTTGTATACATTAAAAAAAAAACAATTGTTAAAATAATAATTGATGAGAAAACCCTTTTTTTTGCTATGAATTACATATTTATTATAATCTATGAAATTTCGCCAAAGAACTTTAATCAATTTGCCTCGGGTGACCGCCTTGCTGGCATCAACAGACTGGTGACACTATTGTAAACTTAGTCCTTTATATAATACAGATCAGGGGTGGTAAACATGATTCTATACAAAAATAATCTTCAAATATTTATGTAAACTTTACTGAATTTAAATATTGGTATTACAGGTATTCAAGAAGATTCATATTCAATACAATGGATTTAAAATTTTATTATCGCTTACATATTCATTTAAAACGTTCGAAAAAAATGGTAATTTTGTTTTTATTATTACTGAATTTAAATATTATATGTTATAGTTCTTGGTCCGTAAGGTTGGCATCGCCTTATTCGGTTTTCCCCATCCATAGATGCGAAGGTCTGGAATCAAACAAAACGTTAATGCTGTTTGGTGTTGATTATATACATTTTTCGTTTATGTGGAGAGTTTTGACAGCTGTTAATAATATTGAAATATCATAGTGTTTAGGTCAAAACAATGGACTATTTAATTTCATCTCTTTGCACTCTTCAATCATTATTGTTTTAAGTGCAACCAACTACTTAATTGAAAAATATAAAAATACACAAGTAGGAAGTCTGCATAAAAAACTGAATTTGGGAGGTGTGGAGTGTATTATAATTATTATAAGCATTTAATTTAAAAGAATGCGTTATAATGTTGAGTCTAGGTCGATATAGGAGTTGTGTTAAGTAATACTATGTCGAGATTTGGTATTTAAAAAAAAATTAAATCAGTTTGTTTCATCAACAGACATTACAAAATAATTTTCAAGGCATCTATTGAGAATACGTAAAATAATATATTGTGTATAGTGTACTACCAGAAACGCATGAGATATTAGGAAGACAGGATACTCTCCAAAATTAAGAGTATTTGCCTTCTGAACGTACTTTCACTACTATGAAAGACGTCGATCTTCGAGGAGACCGCGTTCAGCAGATTAATTGCTCGTCCTACCGGTGTTACCAGTGGCAGGTTGGTTCTGGCGGCCGGTAGGTAAAACAATCTATGCTGTCACTGTCGGAGATATCAATCAGGGATAAAATCCGAACACCCTCCCGCTCGGCCGAGTTCTCGAAACATCCCCTGAGTAATCTAAAGAAATGGGTACTGGAATGGTAACGGTAAAAATCTCAGTTTTTGGACAATGTTTATTGCTTTGTAAAGAGCACCCACTTTATTAAAATAAAAATTAAACTACAAACATGTTTCGGTCACGGAAGCCTATGTTAGTTTTTGTTTATATTAACCCTTAACGTACCGTGTTCAAAACAAAACGCTCGCTCCCATGTGGTAAGTTCAGTTTACCGCTAACTTTATCTAAATATCAAGCATACGAGTATGACTAGATGAATCAAAATTTAATTTATGTCATCTTGTAGGGAATTTCATTAGGAATAGATCGATATCTATAACATACATGGATTATTTGAAAAACATATCATTATTAATTTTTTTCTGGAACCATGCGATTTCTGATATGGAATGCGTCACAGCATACGAGCAACTGGACACCAGGTATAAACTTGTCTGTGCGCCACAGCCGGCGAGGCGAGACATTACGAGATTTTACGTATGATAAAGGCACCTAGGCAAAATGTATAGTACGTTCAAGACAACGAGTACGTATTAATATTTGTCCCTTTTGGTAAAGTGTTAATATTTTCACAGTTCTGATATTATTAAGTTGCGTTCTGCGTTTCCATCAACAGTCGGTATTATTACGTACCTATTGAAAAAGCCAAAGATATAATTTATAATACGTTCAAAACAGCGAGTAAGTATTTGTCACATTTGATAAAGTTTTAAATATTAGCAAAACAAATTCTACCTTAACACGAATGAAGGTGAGGGCAGTCTTAGAAAATATTTTTTTTTGGGATGAAGGAAGTAATTTTTTGCTTTTTTTTTATTACGAAATATTGAGAACACTTCAATGGAGGATACAATTTTTTTTTTGTAATATTAGGGTCCATAGGTTTTAAGAAAATCAACTTTAAATTGGCAGTGGAAACTCAATTGACCACATGGCAACGCGACGGTTAAATAAATATTTAAATGTATAAAGTAAGTGATGTTTACAAAGTAATGATCATTGTTCAATGAATCCGCAACATTAGATTATGGCAAATATAGAAAAAATTCTGAGTTTTTATCAAGATTTCTATAATTCAATGATAAATTGAAATTATGATTTGTTGAAAATAAAACTAAATTGGTTTCTCTTTTCTTTTCAGGTGAGTTTCTAACAACTTTTTCAAATATTCAAAAAACATCATTTGGTAAGTACATACATCAAAAAAATAGTGTACACAAACAAACAAACAAACTTTCACGCCTTTAATCTGCAGGGGTAGGCAGAGAGAATGAACCGCCCTACTACTCCATCCTGACACACCTCTCTAGATTCCCTCACATCCATACAACAAGTTATACACGCACGTCGATTATTCCGACTAACATGACCAATCTTTAAAATTTGATTATAACAATTCAAATCAAATCAGTTTGTTTACTCAAAAGACATTACAGACAGCATAAATGTTTAAGCATCTATTGAGTACTGGTAAAATATTATATATATATGTATACAACATAATACCAGGAACGCATTAGAGATGGTTCGACATTAGAAAGACAAGATACTTTCTAAAGTCGAGAGTATTTGACACCTGAACATACCTTCACTAATATTAAAGACGTCGATCTCCAAGGATACCGCGTTCAACAGACTAATTACTCTTCCCACCGGTGTCATAGGAGGCAGATTGTTTATAGTTTTTTGGCAAAAATTCATAGATTATAATGAATATGTAATTCATAGCAATAAAAAAAGTTTATTCATCAATTGTTCTTTTAAATTATTTTTTTTTGATTTTACCCATTGCAGGTTAATCATTTTTAAGGATTAATTGTATCTCAATAGAGACGAAGATGAAAATTGTTTTTTGGAAACAGAATATGGTGGTCGAGGCGTTTACAGGACTTATGACCAGTCATTGGTTGGGTTAAGCGATCGCTTTATGTTTAAAAACATTCCCCATTTCGCCCTTCTTACGACCACCACGTCTGACAAATTTTTGAAAGATGTATATGTGCTACTATGTTAAAAATACCTCACATTTTTTAGCTCAATCTACACTAGCGCCATCTATTAAGATTATATTTAAGCATTAAGCACAAAATCTTTATTAATGCAATGTGAAAGGCTTACGCAATTATATTACTGCTAGACAACGCCTGAAGATCCAATCTCTAATTTTTATGCTTTTAACTTGGATCAGTTTTTTATACAATTTGTTTTTTTAAAGTTTTTTATACAACTTATTATTTTAGCACAGACCGGTTTCGAAAATGAGTATTCACCAGAAAGTAGAAGTAAACTTCTGAAAAGCATCTGTTGTAAATCAAAAAATTTAAGAGGATTGTCAAACCTTAAGAAATATAAAGTAATATAATGTAGTGAGTGGTATGCCATCTAAAAAACTTATTTTATAAATTTCATTTGAACATTTCAATATTCGGTTTTTGAGCGGATACATAAAAAATACACCATGTCAATATTTGACTTACTTGAATAACACATTGAAATATGAGCAGATTATATGGTTGCTAATGAAATTTAGAGTATTCTGAATTTCACTCGCTAAACGAATGCTTTATGGCTGAAACTCTGGGGTATTTTCCGACGGCAAAATGTGGTTATTTTCAGGAATTTCTACAAATAATAATATTTTGGCCAGTGAGCAAGGGAGAATTTATGATTTCAGACATAACACGCAATTTAACATACGCTGCTTATGACTTGAAAGTAATTTGATAACAATTTCGCAACAGGAGAAAATTGTTCTTTTCTTTGAAAAATTACCTCTGTTTCACATTATGATTACATCCTGGATAAAAAAATAAACGATGCAAAATTTAAGGTACAAAAAATAGATTATTTAGATGTAAAAAAAATGTTATATAAAAATAAGTATACTGAGTATACTGTTACTAAGTATACTGTTGTTCCTGAAGATTGCATTGCTTTCGAAATTGCTTTCGAAATATGTAGACAAATAAATATACTCATAATAAAGTGTTGTTAACTAAGTTATTTTTGCTTATTTATACTTATTAAATATGTCACCACAAAGTTTAAAACATATAGAAGATTCATTCTTCACAAAAAAAAAAAAATATATTATTATTTTATTTTCTCGTTTTTTTCGAGTGGATTAATTTGTATACTTAGGAAATATATTCACTACGTTTATTTTATTGTTTCTTGAACAATGATGTAAAACTCCATATTCATTATTATTAAAAAAAAAGACTAATACCAAGGATTTAAATCAATGATATTAGAATTTATTTTACAATCTTCAATGTGAACAGAAAATAGCTCATTATTATCAAGAAGGAATCTGGTCGTGTCCAGGCTTGAACCCATGTCCCCTGGTTTAGGAACCAAGCGTTCTATCCCCTAGACTACCACCCGATTACATAATTAATACGAATGAAAAGGTCAGTTTTCTAGAAGTTTTATTATATTTTATGGGATTGACATGTTTCGCCTTTCTAAAGCATTATTAGAATTTTAAATGCGTTTTTTATATAAGCCTTTCATTGTTTTGTTTTTATTAAATTTTTACACCTAAAACTGGAAGTATCCTCCGAATCATGTCGTGTTTTTTTAATATGTTATGGATTAAACTATGTTATTTTCAATTTCCTAAGTATATTATTTCATTTGGTAAAAAATATATCGTAACATCATTATAGTCAGGCCAATGTTTACATCCGCTTACCAGATAAAAATGCCATATTTAATTTGAAAAGGCACTCATGAAAACTTTAATAAAGAGTCAGAAAAGAAATTGATGGAAAGGAAGTAAAATTAAAAGACAATTTCAGCTGTTTGCACTACTGATAAGAGCAATCACCGGCCGGAACGTTAGCTCCCTTCCCGTTATGACCATCGATAAGGACCGGAGCTTTTAAGGGACTCTAAGAAGGCCATTTCGATTTCTTTTCTCTCAAATACTGCCCCCGGGGGGAGACATAAATCTAGTTAATACAAGAATCTATGGAAACATCGACATCTATATAAAATACTTCGTATGTACGAGTATTCTCTACCCCTGAAAAAACAATTTTTAACGATTGATAAACTGAAGGCGTTAATACTTTGGAAACCCATAGTAATAACCCTGGAATTGAATTAACAACACTATTTTAATGCCACTTTTATATATTTAATATTTTTATTTTGCAGAATGAAAATATCAAACACCACATGTTTAGGAGGCGACGTCCATGTTCAGATGTTGACATGTAACTAAATATATAAGTTTTATATTTACAACTGTGGATAAATGTCGCCGATATTTTTATTCTATAAAAATATTCAATCAAAAAATGGAATAAAAACAGTCCTGTTAATTCAATTCTAAGGTTAAATAAATACAGTTTTTTCAACTCTACACCTTCATTATCTGGAGAATGACATAAACTAACAGAAATTACTTCAAACACGTACAAAAACCTAGAGGGTCACAAAATTTTGATAATAGCTAAGAAAGGCGAAACATGTAATTCCCATAAAATATATTGAAGCTTCTAGAAAACAGACGTTTTTATTCGTAATAATTAAGAAAATACATGTTTATAACGTGAGAGGAGCCCAAAAATATTCAAGCCCAATAAAATGTGACAACATAAGTTGGTCTATAAGGCGTTGCATGGAATGGCACCAGCTTATATATCTGAACTCTGTATCAACGAGAACCTGAATGCTAGACAGTCTACAGTGCGATCAGCTAAGTCTTCTGCGACCGATAGATTGACTGTGCCAAAACGCTGTAGCCTTCGCGCCTTCGAGCCTTCGCGGTAGCCGGCCCTTCAGCCTGGAACAGTCTTCCAGCAGACCTTAAGTGCATCGAGAATCAATCAGAGTTTAGATCGAGACTCAAAACGCACCTTTTCAAATTATCATTTCCTGACAGGAAGGGCTGATCGACTTCGTCAGGTGCAGCCCTCATACTAAATATGTTGATAATTTTTTTTATTTTTATTATCATTATTAATATTATTATTATCTAGTTGATAAAACGGAGCATCTTCTACAGCGCCCTTGAGATGAGTAATTCATAAAAATGGCGCTTAATAAATAATCCAATTTATTATTATTATTATTAACAATTAAGTAAATAAGACGCACCCAAAAATTTATCTATACGAGTATATCGTTTAATTTACATGTGGTGTTCAATGTTTTCTGTAAGACGCATCGGACCATAAGACACTCCAATTTTTGGTTGAATTTTCAAAGTAAAAAGTGCGTCTTATGGTCCGAAAAATACGGTATAAAAATCGGCGTACATGCATGATACGATATTCGAATGAAGCGTATTTTAGATAATTAGGTGTATAAATATCCACAGACGAATGAGTGTATGAAATATATATCTTATACGTGAAACAAAACTGTTTGTCTGTTTGTGGATGGTTTGAAATTTGCTAAAAAAATTCGTTTATTTTGTATACTAATGCCTAGTAATAAGTAAAACGTAACGACTGTAATTTCTCAATTCATTGTGTTTTTAAGAAACTTTTCATCTTGTGAAGAGGCCAAGTATTTTATTTCTAAGATAACGTCGACACGTTTATGGGGCTTCATGATTATTTGTGCCCATCCTTAGCTGGTTAAATCAGTAAAATAGATTATATTTCTTCCGTTGAATTTTTTATGCGACTCTTTGAGAAAAAAACAAATTTAAAATTTTTTTTCGTAGAGTGATATATTGTGCCGTACTAGAGTATTGTAAATATCATCATCTTGGACTCTTTTGAGCAGAATACATGTGGTAGAGATGAGGTCCCTAAGACGTATGTGTGGTAGAAGATATACGACAGAATCTTAAATGCTGATATAAGAAAGGAATGTAGAGCTGAAGAAGGTATTATGAACAAAATTATGAAAGGATCGCTGCGTTGGTTCGGACACATGGAACGCATGCATGGAAAAAGAATGGTTAAGAAAGTATACGTTAATGATGTAAATGGGGTACGAAGTTGAGGCAGACCGAGGAAAACATGGCATGACTAAATTAATCAAATTTTAAAGGTTGGTCATGTGAGAAGTCGGAGGAATCGACGTGCGTGTATGACTCGTTGTATGAATGTGTAGGAAGCTAGAGAGGTTTGCCAGGATAGAGTAGTGTGGCGGTACATTTTCTCTGCCTACCCCTGCGGGGAAACGGCGTGATGGTTTGTTTGTTTTGGACATGGATCTACTGGCATATAAAATCTCGCTTTTGAATTTCAACTTTTAAGTCTGTTGGAAATGTGGTTTATTGGTTACTTCACTTCCATACATAAGGGTCAGTACTAGAACTCCATAGTGCACTGCCATCTCATTGCCGCAAAATGAAATATGTCGAAATATATGAGGCTGAGAATATTATAAGACGGAGTAGAAGAGACTGGTATGGTCGAGTTTTGACAGCTAGGTATCCATCTCACAGCAGAAACAACCTTCTGAAAAACCTACTACATACTCGTAGGTCTTTAGCAAGGAAGATAAAAAATAATAATATTTTGATATTAAAAAAATTAAAAAGTCCATTGTTTTGTATTTAATACTTCAACACTATTACTGTTAAAATTTAAAACACTGTTATAATATCAAAATTTATTTTTAGTGTCGCGACAGCTGTTTCGCCAACCGATGATGACATCATCAGGTGTTACAATAAACGTTTTTTTTTTCAGTTTATTGTTACTCCTGATGATGCCAACATCGGTTGGCGAAACAGTTGTCGCGACGCTCTCAGTGAATAAACAGAAATTGTGATATTATAACAGTGTTTTAAATTTTAACAGTAATTAAAAAAATTACTAAGATTATGGATGTTTTTATCTACATATATTTTATGGTATCTTCGAAGGTGAAAAATGTATAAAATAAAATAATGCAATTTCTATTAGTAAACAATGAGAAAATGTTGTTAAATAAATTGTAGACTAATTATTCATTCTCTTGAAAATCATTATTTCAAATTTCAAGGAATGTGGTTATTGTAGAATATGATATAAACCACTTGGGTATCTAAATAGGGGTAGGTTTGTATACATTTTCGTCGATAACGTAACTGGAATGCTGCCAGGTCTGGGATACAACCCCGACCAAGCGGTAGGTGTCTACCCCTGTATGTACACACCAGGGGGTGCTCGCAAAATGTGCTTAACAACATTTTTCTATATTGTTTTTTTGTTATTGCGCGCTTCACTAAATTGTTTTAATTAAAAAAATCATTTCTTTATAAACGAGTTTCACAACTTATGCAATGTTGCACTTTCGAGATATATGGATCTATGTACTATTGCCGCATTTCCCCCATTTCTCAAAGGAATTATTAAGATTAGTTTTCTAGAAGTTTTATTATAATTTATGTAAATTACGTGTTTCGCCTTTTTGAGGTTTTAACAAATATCTATCATCCTCAGCGTCCTCATCTCTACTATCTGTACTTTAGCCTTCGTTCTAGTGGTATCCGCTCTGGTCTAAATACTATATGTATGTATAGGCCTTACGCAGGTTTTATATATTCTGACCATACTATCAGTTCTCATATACTTGTTTTTCCATTTATTATACAGAGCTAAAAATAAAACAGGTAACAATTATTATTTAAATGAAAAAAAAATTGGAAACAAATATGTAATTTTAAATTTCACGGACCTACAATGGAGTCTACCCGTACGTAGACATGTTTTCAAGTAGGCCTCGTTTCAGGTTTAGCTTGCTGGCAAAATCGTTAACGACTAGAACTAACAATTTTCCATGCAAAGTGTGGCAAGAGCCAAAAATTCCCCGCGCGCTGGGAAAACGGCACTGAAAAGTGTTTACCCTTTTGTGCTGCTAATGCGATTCGCAATGTCGATAAGCATTCAATAGAGTTGTGCATTTTATATTCTGAATTGTTCTCATTTGGTACGTGTTACGTTTTATATAAAGCGAGATTACATTGTAACGTTTTCTATATATTATAAAAAAACTTACTAACTAACTGACCATCACGACATTTCTCTTGAGGGTTAGGCAGAGAGGATAGACCGCCGTACTGCTCTGTCTTGACATTTAAAAAAAATACATATTTAATTTATTTTCAGTTTTCAACACGTTTCAGGTATATTTTAAATTGATTTGTCTTGAGACTCCTTGTGTCTTTTGGTAATCCATTGTAAAGTTTCAGTCCATTGTTTAATATCCTTGATTGTCCTGTTTCAGTTCGTTCATTCAGTAAGTGATATTACATACCTCTTTAGATTCGTCTACATTTAAATATCGTAACATGCACGCTCATCGCTTTATCCGACTTTAAATAAGGCCGCATTCAAGTATTTGATTAATTAGTATGAATTTAAAGCTTTTAAATCTCTGTAAGAGTCTTTTGAATAGACATATAGTATTCCTATAAAGCAAAAGTCTTACAATTCTGAGGTAAGCTTAGAAAATATAATAAATATACGATTTTTGTCTAAAATTTTCTATGGATTTTACGAGAATGTTAATTTATGCATAGTGCGAGTATATAAATAAAAACATTCTGAAAAAAACGTGCTACAATTTATCATAAGCATATTTTTTGACCAAGATTTATCATAAAATCAAAACCCAAATAAAATATATATTTTTTAAATATAGCTGACATGAATATTGAGAATTATGATTTTTCAAAGTTATGTTTATTAATTATCATAGAAAACCATGACTTTGAAATATGACAATCATAAGTCAATATATATATATATATATATATATATATATTATATATATATATATAGTTATATATATATATATATATATATATATATTATATATATATATATTATATTATATTATATTATATATATATATATATATATAGGTATATATATATATTGTTAGCGATATTATTATATATACATATATATATATATATATATATATATATATATATATATATATATATATATATATATATATATAGCATATATATATATATTATATATATATATATATATATATATATATATATTACATATATATATATATATATATATATATATATATATATATATATATATATATATATATATATATATATATATATATATATATATATATATATATATATATATATATATATATATATATATATATATATATATATATATATATATATATATATATATATATATATATATATATATATATATTCTAAGTTATTGATGTTGTACATTTATAGTTAACTAATAAGCTAAAAACTTAAGGATATAGAAAGTTAACTTTTCTATAGATCTTGAGACGTTCGATTATAAGTTAAACCGTTAAATAAATTAAAATGTTTTTTAATAAGAACACATTTTTTTAAATATATATATTTTTAAATTAAGTAAATAGTTTTATTACTATTTAGTGTACAACTTATTTATGTTTGAGAATTTGCGAGCTTTCTCAGGGCTTTACATTTTACATACAATTTATATTAAAGGGAGGCGGCTAATTTAGAAAGAGTGGGAGGGGAGGATGGAGGAGGAACATGCCATGCTTTTCTTGGTCTTCCACGGTTTCTTTTTCCACTTGCGCTGCTTGTAAACCACATTTTAATCATTATTCTTTCGCCCATTCATTCCAAATGTCCAAAGCATCTCAGAGAGCCTTTTTTAATTTAGCTTGTGATGCAATCATCTACCTTTCATTTCTTATTTATTTTTTTGTTCGGTATTTAAAATATCGTGAGACAACCGATATTTGGCAATTCATTTTATAATTAAAGTCCTCTATAGAAAACACCTTTCTCTGTACTTTCAAGTCCGGGTCTCCGGAGCCGGAAACTATCGCGACCTCTTGTCAAATATCCATGTATTTCATTATAATATGCTATATTTCTAGTCACATATGCCGGCACCATATTACTGTTAATTTTATAAACAAAAATCAAAGTATTAATTGTATCTCAATAGAGACGAAGATGTAAATTTGATAAGATGGCGCTAGTGTAGATTGACTTAATGAAATGTGAAGTTATTTAACATAGTAGCATATATACAAGTTCCAAAAAAATTGTCAGACTTGATGGTCGTAAGAAGGGCAGAATGGGGAATGTTGTTAACATAAAGTGATCGCTGAACCCAACCAATGACAGGTCATAAGTCCTGTAAACGCCTCGACTACCATATTCTGTTTCAAAAAAATTTACATCTTCGTCTCTATTGAGATACAATTAATCCCTAAAAAATTATTAACCCGCAATGGGTAAAAAATCCAGTATTTGTCTACAAGTATTTACATACATTAAAAAAAATCGAAGTGTTTTAAAATATATCATTATTATTTTTTTAAATATTTTGGTCCGTGTGATAGAATGTTTTTATTTTTAATTTTAAGGATATTAATAGTCGGTTTGTAGACTTCGGAACTGAATGCTTGGCGCTTAACTGTATCTACATTGTACATAAAATACAGACACGAGAGAATATACATTAACATACGAATATACAAGCAATGATGTTGGCTTTTATTTACTTTTCGATTGTTCTATTTGACTGAATCTCGATGTGTACCATGGAATATTTCTTTATTAAATTTCCCTAGAGCTACGGGCAAAGAGATGTCCCGCTGTATAACAATGAGATTTTTATTTGCAGAGCAGTGGTGCAATTTGATTCGATTTATACAATTCCATACAATATTGAGTTTTAATAGAATTTTTAATTCATTCATGCATTATGCATTTAAAATATTAACATTGGAACGTCGTTCCTGACGTCAGTTAACCGGAAATTCAATTATCCGGACAAGCCAAGATGATGAAGCGTTCTATACCGTGTCCTACGCATGACTTAGCTTCCCCACCACATCTACACAACGTTGGGTGTGGGTTAAACGATGATGAAATTTTTAATTGTATCTCAATAGAGACGAAGAAACAAACTGGAAACTGAATATGGATGATCAAGGTGTTTACAGGACTTATGACCTGTCATTGGTTGGGTTAAGCGCACGCTTTATGTAATTACAACATTCCCCATTCCACCATTGTTATTATGATCATGCATGATACATTTTTGGAAGTTGTATATATACTCCAAATCCATACCTATCTTCACGTGTCAGTTCCAGTTAGCCATCTATGTAGATTTGATTGTACTAATTAATTTTTTAAGATTAATCTATACAATCCACCCACTAACGCCATCTACGAAGAATGATTGTTTAGCATTTAGCAAACTACTTTATTAACACAATGCGAAGAGGCTACCGCCTCCTAGCGCACTGTAGAAGTCGCCTGGAGTATCACTCCTATTTTATACGCCAAAGAATTGACCAGAATATTTACAAATATTTGTGAAAATTTCACAAATATTTGATGATGAAATTGTTACTCCGGTACAAACAGAGAGTGAGGAAGAATATTAGAGGAAAGCAGCTCAACTCAATTGCTTGAATCCGCTATTTAGCTGATAAAAAAGACGATGAATTCTTCTCCAAAAAAATATCTCTGATTATTTTTCCACTTCTGTAGAGTAATGTAAGCCTTTTCATGTACATGTACTAAATATATACTTGTTTTTCTAGTACAGTTTGTAATTTCATAATCAATAAATGAGCAGAGGAAAAAACATCGATACACATTATTTTGATTTTATTATCCGGAACACCTCTGGTCCCAATTAGTCCAGATAAACGACATTCTACTGTTTAATTGTTTCTAGAACAATGATGTAAAACTCCATATTAAATAATAAATAAAATAATAAAGAATAAAAACGACAGTTTTCTAGAATTTTTTTTTATGGAAATGACATGTTTCACCCTTCTTAACCTTAAAAGGGCGCAACATGTCATCCCTTAGAAGGGCGAAACATGTCATTCAAATAAAATATAATAGAATTTCTAGAAAACTGTCGTTTTCTGAAGTTCTACTGTATTAAGAAATCGTATTGTGGAATGACATTATAAAATATTTGCCTACACTTTGTAATGTAAAAACCAAACGTTTATTTATATTATACGTCATTAGTGCGCGAGTCGAGTTATCAAGCCTTTCTTTTTTACAATATTATTTACTTAAATAAAGTGTTGAGTACTAACTAACTAACAAATTGACTGCCATACATTTCTTTCCTGACATATTTATCTCGCTTCCTCAACATTCATATATCGTGTCATGCACGCGCATCAATTTATCACGTGGCCGGCATTCAATATTTGATTAATTTGATCGTGATACGTTTTCTTTGGTCTTCCTCTGTTTCTAATTCCATTTACACCATTTTGTTCTTAACACCATCATTCGCACCGCATTCACTTCTGAAATTTTCATTCGGCACTCTTTCATACACATAGTATCGACAAATTTGTCTTAGAGATCTTAAGTCTACTGCATTTATTCTACTTTCATCCTTTTTTGCCAGTTCCATACTTCGCTTCCATACATAAGGGTCGGTATAAGAACACCATTGTGCACTGCCACTGTACTGAAGTTAATATAACATTTTTCAATGAATCAATATGAATCCACAACACAAAGTAACGGTGAATAGAGAAAAAATGCACTATTGTTTTAACATTGTTTTGTTTCTCGAAACATCTTTTAAAGTACAAACAAATTCTTATACTTAAAATATGATCGTGAATCTCTTAACATATTTTGGTAAAAGTGTTCCAGTGTGACACAAGTTCTGTTTGTCAACACGGAAAAAATCGTGTCACATGTAAAGTGTATTTACCCACACACACTCCAAAGAAGTTTACACTCATATATTTTTTCTTTGAAAATATTTGACAAAATTCTTCGTACTATGTGATATTATACGTTTATTTATTTATTATTACAAAAAAATTATAATTAAAATAATAATAAACTTTTAGTAATTTGTATTAACACCACTTTATTTGGTAACACCAACCGGTTTCGCTCTCGCCGGAGCTTCGTTAGGGTGAGAGATTAAACTGAGTTAACTCATGTCTAAGGAATTAATATTTTTTGGTGGCAACACCGCAATTCGTAGTAGTCTGCTTGTTAGAAAAAAAACAACATTATTAATTACTTTCTTTCTATATTCGACACCACTTTGTGTTGTGGATTCACATTTGAATAAATTTTTGTCAACATTGTATTTTTTCACAACTTTTTGCACTTTTCACATACTCGTTTATGTTTCAGGACACAGAATTCCTTCCTCATTGTGAAAATTATTCACTGAGGAAGGGCTTTAAATTAATTATATAAGCAGTAAGTAAAAATTAAATACATCTATTTTTAATGAGATTTTAAATATCTGACGTAGTCATAATACTGCTTAAACTATCGATGACAGTTATACATGATTCAGAAGAATAATTAATTGGAGTATTTCCACAGTCTTTTACAGTCTAACAACGTAATCTTCTGCCTGAACATGCCTATTTATCTTCTTAACTATATTGTGGAGTGGAGTCCTTACATTGGATTCACTTCAAGGATTCGTAAGTGTTACGAATATATTTGGAGATAAGAGAAAAGTGGTATAAGTCAAAAATTGTTAGTTATACGTTAAGGAAAATAATTTAAAAACGAGTTGAACATATTAAGAAACTTAAGTAAATATTTTATAAGAATATCCACGATTAACTTGAATAAAAATCACACAATGAAAATCTGTCACCAACCACTGGACCCACAAGCTATTCCTCTCCACCCACCCGCCATTCCTCTCTGTCTCTTACCAGTATTCTCCACAATTTACATAAAATTATTATTAATATCTCGGATATCATGTATTTATGCGATTACATAACAAGATGTTTCACCGAATTAAATATAAAAAATAAGCGTAGAATCTAAAAGTATAATTTTACAAAAATAAATGTCAATATTTTTTTTACATAATTAAAAATCAAATAGTACTACAACCGTATCCATGGATAAATAAAATAAAATTTTAATTTTTTTATAAATTAAAGTCTTAAACTTTAGAATTTCATAATGACAATACTCTCGATACATATCGAATGTTTTTTTTAAACATCATTGAGAAAACGATATAAACTCAATTAAAACAGTTAATTTCAGTTTACCGATGGTAAACGTGTGAAATCTTTGAAATATGTCGAGATAAATAAACGCAAAAAAAAATTAAGAGAATCTCGACTCCGGTGGCACGGTCATGTGATGCGAAGAGACAGCGAACACATTGTCCAAAACGCCCTCAGCATTCCCACAAAACCAAGAAGGAGAGGTCGCCCAATGGCAACATGGTGGGGCAAAAGGAGCTCCAATGCGAAAACCTGACAGTGTAGATGAGTCAAAATAGAAAATTTTGGCGTTTTCGTATGAGGAGGGCTGACCCTAGATGATGGGAAATGGCAAATGGCAAAATAATTGCTCCTTTATTTTAATTCAATAATTGATTTATCAGTTTGACGTGATTACTCGTTGCATTAATTCATTCATCGATACTTTGAAGACAAAATATTTGAATTCTAAATTCGCTATTCTAAATTTTAAATATATCAATGATTGACTTATTCCGCTTTGCGTAATCAGCAACTAAATTTTGTATGTAATATGTAGTATTGTGTGTAGAATACTTACAAGCTTCAGTGAATCAAAGTGGTTTCTATCGAGTAATGGAATATATTGATTTTGATATGAGAATGGAACGTTTCTATAATCAATAAATACATATTATATAAACCATCGTTTCATGCTTAATCAAATATCAGAGTGAAACATTTGATATCGATGATGTAATTTTAACGTTTTTTTCAAGTAAAGTGCGTGTAGTCTAATTGAATTTCGAAAAACGGTTGAATTTTTAATATCGGTGGAATTCCAGAGTAATATACTTAGGAAATTGAAAATAACTTTGTTTAATCCACAAAATATTAAAAAACACGGCACGTTTCGAAGGATACCTTTATAAATTTAAATTTAAATTATGGTATCGAATTTCAAATACGTTTTTTTATATTCGTCTTTCCTTGTTTGGTTTTTATTATATTTTTACACCTGAAGATGGAGATATCCTCCCAAACATGTCGTTTTTTTTTAATATCTTTTTTATATTTTGTGGATTCTTCTTCTCTTCTTTCGGTGCCGTGTCAGGCCCCCCCAACGTTGGCGATCACTACAGCAAAATTCGCCATAGTGATTCCTGGGAAAAGGTGACCAGAATGGTTTCCCGTTGCCTTCTCTGGTGGATTTATCTGTCGGGGTTACCTTCTCTTAGCTGGTTGGATCTGGTTTGGAGGCGCCAGAAACTCGCCTTTCATCCCCTCGTTATCTGCTGTGATCACACGGTTATGAGTGTGATCCCATTGCCCGGAGTTCGTGACAGGGACGCTAACGAGTTGGACTAGTCAGTAGTGTTGCCGGTGGAATGCAACTGGGCGTTTCGCAGCATTTTATAGAATCACACCCTCCAGCAAGTGACTCGCCACAACCCCACTGACAATTCGAACCCCTTTTGTGGATTAAACAAAGTTATTTTCAATTTCCTAGGTGTACAACATTTGTTAATTTACATCTGAGAATAGAGGTCACCTCCAAAGCATGTTGTAGTTGATATTTTTATTTTTTGAAAATATTTAATAAATTAAAGTGGAATATAACAAGGGTTGTTATTTCAATTCCAGGGTGGAATTATAGAGTATTAACAACTCAACCTTCAATGAAGACAAAAGTGGAAGTATTATAAAAACATATTTTAATCTCGTTCTTATTTCAATTAACTTCCATCAATAGTTTTCAGTAAAATAATTTGATTATATTTTATATTTTGGTCCGCTAGTAGACCTCCCCTTTTTTTATTTGTCCATCCATTAGTATATGTACATATGTGGCGTTAATCAAATAAATTGTACGTTTGCGAAATAAATCTAGAAAATAATGTCCTAAGTTTTAATGAAAACGTCAGCTTTACAAATTTTTACATCATTACGGTTTCCCGAGACGCATTAATCTGCCGGAATGGTTCGGAGCTCCGCTGAATTTTCCGTCTAGTGGTCAAAGTTCCAACGGAAACATAAATATTACTATTGTTCAGTGACGGTGCCGTGCACAAATGCTTCCTATTTTTAAATTTTATTGCAATCGGTTTAAAATATCCAAGTGTGCTGAAACATTTTTCTTCTTGTTACTCTCCTATTGGAAGTTGGAATACATGGTGGGTATTTTTAATTTAGATGTAGGCACTCTGAACACAGATCTTGTTCTACAAAATAACCATTCAGTAAGGTTTTAAAAAAACTAGGAATAAAATCCTAGATAAAGCTACAATTTTATTTTTATTTTTCTTACCCTCTGATTTCACATTGATATTAATTATGCACAAGAATAATGTCTTTAAAAAAATATTAATTGTCTGATTATAAATACAATACTTTGAATGTCACAAATATAATTCATATGGCTAGCGAATTTATTAGCTCTGTTGCTCTTAAATTAAAAAATATTTAACTTTTTTTACAACATTTTTGAATGTATACAAATAATTGTAGACAAATACTGAATTTAACCCATTGCGGTTTAATCACTTTTAAGGATTAATTGTATCTCAATAGAGACGAAGATGGAAACAGAATATGGTGGTCGAGGCGTCTGTTATAAACTCGTCTGTATAGATTGTAGAGCTCTGTGTTGTATCTCCTTCTCCAGTTCTCCATTTGCTTTAATTAATTATTTAATGTAGAGTTTTACATCATTGTTTCATAAACAATAAATAACGTAAATCATTCTCCAATCATTCTCCAAAGATGGCGTTAGTGGGTGGATTGTATAGATTGATCTTAAAAAATTAATAAGTACAATCAAATCTACATAGATGGCTAACTGGAACTGACACGTGAAGATAGGTATGGATTTGGAGTATATATACAACTTCCAAAAAATGTATCATGCATGATCATAATAACAATAGTGGAATGGGGAATGTTGTAATTACATAAAGCGTGCGCTTAACCCAACCAATGACAGGTCATAAGTCCTGTAAACACCTTGATCATCCATATTCAGTTTCCAGTTTGCGTCTTCGTCTCTATTGAGATACAATCAAAAATTTGAATTAACCACCCACAGGTGAAAATCCAGGATTCGTATACAGATATAAGTATACATTTCACAAATATTAATAAATAACGTATTTATTTTTATAAACCTATTTATTAAATTTGACGAGGCGCCAGTGTTTGCTGCGTTAAGTTGGAGTCTATATAGGGGCATGTCTGTAGTTTGGCCTAGTCTGCGAGTTGTGTCTGTCATGCTCCGCTTTGCCTTTCTAGTTGATGATTAATATGGTTAATTAAGATACGACTCGTCAGATTTCCCCGTCAGATGTCGCTGGATTACGCTTCTTGGGATTACTCGTTACAAAAGTAAACACGAGTGATGTGACGTCAGTCAAGCTTGCTAGATTTTTGAAAATTAATAATAGCTTAATGGTGATATTTATAATCCCAACTAAGCCAAAGCTATTAACTAACTAACTAACCATTACGCCGTCTCCCCGAAGGGCAGAAAGAATGGACTGCCACACCTTTCTTTCCTGACATATTTCTCTCGCTTCTTCAACATTCATACATCGTGTCACGCACGCGCGTCGATTTCGCTGACTCCTCACGTGGCCGACATTCAATATATGATTATTTTATTCGTGACACGTTTTCCTCGTTCTTACTCTATTTCTGGTTCAATTTACATCATCAACATATAATTTTTTACCATTCTTTCTTCATTCATTCTTTCCATATGTCCAAACCATCTTAATGATCCTTTCATTATTTTGTTCATGATACCATCATTCGCACCGCATTCAATTATTATATTTTCATTCGACACTTTATCATACACAGAGTATCCACACATTCGTCTAAGAAATCTCATTTCTACTGCATTTATTCTACTTTCATCCTTCTTTTGCCAGATCCATGCTTCGCTTCCATACATACGACCTTCGTGGCCGAGTGGTAAGTGCATTGACTGCCACCCGAAAGGTTCCGGGTTCGATTCTCGGCGAGGGCAGTGTGATTGTCACACTTTCTTTGGTCTGGTGTAGAATTCACTTGACAATAAAATGGCGATAGATTAGCTACCTATCACATGTTACGAGAATCACTATGATAGCTATAATAATATCTTTTACATCGATTTGGCTCATGCTGTGATGATGTAAAGAGCGATTTGACAAAATAATAACAATAATATTATTAATAATAATAAGGGTCTGTAGAAAAACACCAGATTTAACAGATTTCCCCTCAGATGTCGCTGGATTTCTCGCTACAAAAGTTAACACGAGTGATGATGATATTTATAATCCCAACATAAGTGACATAGCTTAATGGTGATATTTATAATCCCAACAGAGCCGAAGCTATGAAATAAAAACGTAATATTAATATGTACGTATGTATTCAAGATAAACACGCGGATAACGAACGACGGATATTTTTCATTTTCATTATTATATCGTACACAATGGAGTTTTAGTGCCAACCCTCATGTATGGAAGTGAAGTTTGAAGCTGGCAAAAGAAGGATGAAAGAAGGATAAACGCCGTAGAAATGAGATTGATAGAAAACGTTGTATGATAGAATACCGAACGATGTAATAAGAAATAAATGTATGTGAATAAAATTAAAAAAGGATCCCTGAGATGGTTCGGACATATGGAACAAATGGATGAGAGTAGAATGGTTAAAAAGTTGTACACAAGCAGCGTGAGCGGGAAAAGAAGCCGAGGACGACCGAAGAAAGCGTGGCATGACCGAATTTATCAATTACTAAAAGGCGGCCACATTCGAAGTCGGAACAATCGACGTGCGTGCTTGGTACGATGTATGGATGTAGAGGATGCCCGAGAGGTATGCCAGGACAGGCCAGTGTGGCGATCCATCCTCTCTGCCTACCTCTCCGGGGAAATGGCGTGATGGTTAGTGTGTTAGTTAGTTTTATTATATCGTTTTCAGGGATATTTTCGTCAGAGACCTTTTTTTTAGCTCAACAGCGACTTCCGGCCAGTAGTCTGGAAAATCGAATTGGTTTCTGCCAAATTCTACTGGCCGGAAGTCGCTAATGGGCTAAGAATAGGAAAGATCGCCGCCAAACTTTACTGACCTGAAGTCGTTGATGAGCTAAAAAAAAGGTCGCTGACGAAAAATATTCCTGAAATCTACTCAGGATTCGGTATCGAATTTTTCCCGTGACTTCTTAACGACTGCCTTCTAAATAAAAATGTGTCACGATTTTCATTTTTATGAAAACCCTAGCCAGCGCTTTTTTTTATTTTATACATTTGACCCACTTGCGAAAAAGGTTAATTATCCCTGCGCTAGGTTTTTCACGTATTCACAAATAAACTCTTATTTAAATATCTTCAACAAGTTTTTTGCAAAGTCAGAAGGGTTGGAAAAGCGGATCATTAAGATGGTTTGGACATATGGAAAGAATGAATGAAGAAAGAATGGTAAAAAAATTATATGTTAATGATGCAAATGGAACCAGAAATAGAGGAAGACCGAGGAAAACGTGGCACGATCAAATAAATCAAATATTGAATGTCGACCATGTGAGGAGTCAGAGAAATCGACGCGCGTGCATGACACGATGTCTGAATGTTAATGAAGAGTGAGAAATATATCAGGAAAGAAAAGTGTGGCAGTCCATTCTTTCTGCCTACCCCTTCGGGGAGACGGCATGATGGTTAGTTAGTTAGTTAGTTTCAGAAGCGTTTTTTTATTTGATAATATTGATGACGTCAAATATAAATCACCAAAAAACAGTTATATCAAATTGACAGCCGAACAAAATTGGCTTGAAACATAAAACGCATCACATTTACAAACATTTGTTCACTTGTTCTAATAGATATTCAAAAATTAAAACAAAAATATTATTGTACTATATTAGTCATACTTTTTGCATACTTGGTACATTCTTGACACTAGGACTTGTAGATCGTCCATGCTGTCAGCGATTAAAACAGCGTCGTCTGCATATAGCAAACAGCTGATGGACATGTCGTTAATTTTTGCACCAACGTTTATGTCATCTAATTCTTTCATACACTTGTCCATGTACGAGTATAGATTAAACAACCACGGGGACATTACACGACCCTGTTTGACACCTTTTGTGATATCAAACCATGAAGTAAAAGCCCCGTTTACTCTGACACGATGTTATTTCTTCTTCTTCTTCAAGTGCCCTGTCGGGTCCCCCCAACGTTGGCGATATCCTTGGCAAACCTGTCCCTGTCCTGCGCCGCTTGGAACAGCTCCTCTACACTTCGAATGCCGGTCCACTCCCTCACGTTTCGCAACCAGGACATTTGTCTCCTTCCGGGCCCTCGGCGTCCCTCAATTTTTCCCTCTAATATCAATTAGAGAAGGTGGTACTTTTCCCCACGCAGTATATGACCCAGATATGAGATCTTTCGAACCTTGATAGTTGATAACAATTCCCTGTCAACTCTTGCTCGCCTCAGGACTTCGGTATTGGTAACCATGTCTGTCCAGGGAACTTTGAGCATTCAGCGATGGAGCCACATTTTAAATGCTTCCAGTCTGTTCATTGAGTTAACTTTCAGGGTCCAAGTTTCACACCCGTACAATAAAACAGATCAAACATAGCATTTGATCATTCTCTGGCGGAGTTCTATAATCTTTGAATTCTATAATCAATTACATTCTTGGAATCAATAAAATTAATTGCGGATTAAGACGCTATGTGTAGTTATGAAATAAGCTTTAGTTACAATAGAGATGAAATGCGATCCATCCTTTATGTTTTCCCTTTGATATGGCGTGATGGTATGTGGGCATACATATCCTAGAAATGCGTCCCATACTGCGCCAGGCAGCTCTGTTTGACCTAGTCAAAGAGATCCTTCAGTATCACGTACCGCAGAATGTTGGTTTTACATTAGAGCTTACCATGTTCTCAACACATTGATCGCTTCATCGGTATGATGAAGTTTATAATGATGCCTCGGCAAACATTTCAAAGATATTGGATTAATTCTAACTTGATCGAACGGCAAACAATAGGTTTCAGTGCAGCACGAGATTAATTTGTTTTAAATTAACAGGGCATCCTATTTTGATGGAACATAAATAACAATTATCAATTTTTTCTATGTTCACCATACTTTGTGTTATAGATGTTTTATTTGTCTTTTTCTTTTATTATATAATTTGTACGTACAACACTAACTTAATTGAAATTAAATATCAGACATGTTTTTGGACAAACCGGTCCTTCCTCAGTGATATAATAAAGATATTTAAAATATAATAAAACTCTTTACAAATATGATCAGTTTTGACAGATTTTATGAAGATTTATTTTGGAACGTTTATGCTTTTGTTATAACAAATATTATGAATCAATTTGAAATTTAAAATAATAATTTAAAGTTCTTATTGTGGTTAAGATAATTACTTACAACAAAGTAAATAAATCAAAGATTGAACTTGACATTAAATTTATTTGATTATTAACAATATTTTCTTTATTTTTAATTTCTAAAGTTTTGAGGTTGCTCAAAGTTATATTTCGATTATTAAAATGCAAAATTTCAACTCCATTATATTAAATGGATGGTCTTTTTCAATGAGGTGGTTAGCAAATTCAGAAAAATATTATTAGAGAGACATATCATGTGCTCTTTTGTTCATAATTACAATATTATAAATTGTTTTTTGTTTCTTGAAAAACGATTTAAAACTCTTTATTTAAATAATAAATAATAACGAAAACGTCTATTTTCTAGAAATTTTATTATATTTTATGGGAATGATAGGTTTTGCATTTCTAAGGGTTTATCAAATTTCATGGTCATTTTTTAAACTTTTTGAAAGCTAAGGCATTAACACTCTGGAATTCCATGGTAATATATAATACTTAGGAAATTGAAAAAAACTTTGTTTATTTTCCACAAAATATTAAATAAATATAATGAAAACACGACATGTTTCGGAGGATACCTCCATATTCAGGTGTTATAAAAACTAAACAAAGAAAGGCTAGTATAAAAAATTTTAATTTAAAAATTAACCCGGGTTGTTTGTTATAAGTACTAATATTTTTTTTTATCAGTAAAAACTAAAAAATAATATTAAACAATAATAATACACAATGATAATATCAAAATATGGTCATTTTATATAGTTTCTTGAAAAATGATTTAAAACTCAATGTTTGATGATTTATATTTTTTATGAATTGTTTATTTACAGTTCAGTATTATATTTTTCCTAGAAAGGCTATTTTGATATTATATATTACAATAGTTTAATGTGATTTTGACCGTTATAAATATAAAATAATCATGTTGAATATTTTCGTCTTGCAGTATTTTATTAATAACGACATACAATTATATGAACTAATGAACGAACATAAAAAGTATTTTTAAACCTTCTTGTCTTATTTGTGATATGCATAGGTAGGCTTCGGGTGTGAGATACCCGTGTAGGTATGTATGGTTATTTTTTTCACCAGGTATGCGCTGAGTTAAAAATTTCCTCACTTCTGTATCTCTCTTAAAATCCTCTCCTAAAAATCAGATAGTATTTATGACTTTAAAACATTCAGAAACACTGTGATACAGATAATTTTCAGTGCGTCTTTTATAACATTACATATACTATCGGTCCCGTTTGAAGTTTGACCGAAATTCTTGGCAGTTATACTTTGTATTATAATAGATTGTTTCTGTCAAACTTTCTAGCCACCCCTCTCGAGGCTCGTAACGTAATTCACATTGAATTTGAGTTATGCTAGAAGGCTTAGTTTTGATGAAATGGTAGCACCCCCTTCATTTATTGTTTTCTCTGTTTTTTGATACTTATCAAAGATATTAATGTGCCAAATTTTAAATATTGACAAAAATATTATATAATATAATGATCTTACTAAAATCTCTTCAATCATTAGATTTTACAATATTTTACGATAATTATTTAAATAGTAACATGTAAGACGTCGATTTTTGAGGATACTGCGTTCATCAGACTTCGTATCATCACGTCCAATACTTACAATTTCTTGTAAGTCCTCCATATCTGCATTTTTGTTACTGTTTTCCCATTTGCAGTCATCGTTGTTGGCGATATCGATTATTTCTTCGTCCGTAAAAAAGACCGGTTAATCAGAAGACCGGTTAATCCAAGGCTGGTTAAGAGGAGTTGTACTGTACCGACACTCTTAAATTCAAATATGCTACCTAGATTGCCTATGAATAGGAATATATGAATGGGTTCTATTTAAACACGTAATTATATACATATTATAAAATAACGCATTAATAATGATGTTGTATCAAACGATTTGAACAGAATTTATATTAAAAATTGGAAGCTTTTGAAGTCATTTCTGTGATAACACAAGCTATGTACTTTATTGAAGGTTAATGCGTTAACACTATGTAATTCATTATTTTACTATGTAAATGTGTGTTTTTCCTATTGAAATTGGTACTTTTGAGGATTAGTCATAATATTTTACTGAATGTTTCTTTATATTGTATAATTAATCTATGTTGATTGGAGTTTAGTTATATATCATATTTACACCTGAGGATGAAGGTAACCCCCGAAACATGTTATGTTTGATATTTTTATTTTATGAAAATATTTAATAAATATTATAAAAGTGCAATAAAAACAGCAATTAATTCATTTCCAAACGTATAACAAGTTTTATTTTAGCATTGGCGCTATGTAGTTTGCATAAAACAAGGAGTAAACACAAATATTTTTGAGTTTCATATAATATAACATACCTATGATAACTTAAATTTTAATGTTTTTTTTTTGTACGAACCTTCATATTTGCAACCATTTATAAGTGGCTACTTAATTACGGCGCTTTAAACATATTTTTCATTGTTTTAATAGTTATTAATTTTATCGTATTATAACAATTGTTACATTTTATCGAAAACATATAAATATAATTTCTAATTAGAATTTTTTCTACCTATAGATTATCTAAATAGAACTTATACAATTCCTGATATTAATTTTTATTTCTATTGTAATCGAACCTGGGACTTTTGATGTGGCAGTAATAACTCTTGCCACTTTTCTTTGAATGTCGTCATTATGACGTAATTTTAATTAATAAATATATAGGAAGGCCCCCAAAAAGATGGAGAGATCGCTGGACATCATCATTCCAGGCCAACTCACCATCACAAACAGGTCATACGACCTTAACCAAGTGGAAGAAAAATAAAACAATAATTAATACGAATGTAAACATTAGTTTTCTCATCTTCTTCATCGAAAGAAAGCGTCTGTTTTCTAGAAGTTTTATTATAATTTATAGGAATGACATGTTTCGCTCTTCTAAGGCATTATAAAATGATAATGCCTTAGAAGATAATGATATGAACATTTGATAATCCCTTAGAAGGACGAAACAGGTAATTTCCGTAAAATGTGATAAAACTTCTAGAAAACCGACGTTTTCATTCGTATTAATTATGTAACATGGAGTTTTACATCATTGTTCAAGAAACAATAAATAAGAAAAATACGTTTATAGTTTACAGTAACAAAATGTTATTAGAATTCTTGATAAATAAGTGTATTAATATTAAATATTTTAAACCATCTCCAGATGCTTGGCATATGCTAAGGTTTAGTATTAAAAATATAAACAACAATGTTTTCAGTATGTGTCCCGTATAAGGTATGTGAAATATCTACTTTAATTAAGAATTTTGATATGAAACAGTAGCTTACCTAGAACCCCCTAAAATGTTTCATAGTTTTCCCTTCGAGTGAGGGTCAGCGCATCAAATTTTATGGGAAAAACTTTTTAATGTTATCATGTCTGGGGATAATCACCGTAAGAGATTACTTTACAAACTCAGTGGGTAACTAAGGCAAATATCCGCATAAATTACCCCGAGACCCTTACGAACCAAGTTTATAGATGGAATTTTTCAATTTTCTAGTTTTTGTTTTATGTCTCGCCGTGTGCACGTCAATAAAAAGGCTCTAACAAAGTTGTTCAGAATACGATATTTTTTATTAATAAAAACTTATTTTTGCCAACAGAAATAACATTTCTGGATATTTCGGTTTACTTTATCTGTTATACTAAAGTTTCTCTATCATTCTTAGTTAAATTCTTCTTCAATAACAAAAAACTTTTTCCAAACATACATATCTTTATAATGTATAATTAAGGAATGACGTAAACGTAACTAGAAATATACAAAGACCGAGAAAAATGTCGATTAAATTAATTAAATATTAAACGTTAGCCACGCGAAGAGTCAGAGAAATCGACATGCGTGCGTGACACAATGTATGAATGTTGATTTAGCGAGAGAAGTATGTCAGGAAATAGCAGTGTGAAGATCTATTCTTTCTACATACCCCTTCGAGGAGACGGCGTGATGGTTAGTTAGTTAGTCAATTAATAATATAGGAAGATTCCATGTAAAATATTAAAGTGCACATAATGACGTTCAGTTAAATGCTATCTAAGAAGCAATTTAAGGCCTTAATAGCGCCTATTGGACAATATTCTGGCTAATCTAGTGAGGTTGGACTCGAATAATTTCCAATGATTGGTAGTCCAGTATACCCAGTAAAAAATCAGTTGGGTACAGCCAGGGATAGTAATCGTTTTCTTTGAGGTACAGAAAGCGTAAGAACTTTTTCTGTACCTTCTCGATTAACAGGCAATATTTTGTTTCATGCAGTGCCCACACCAGTGTACTAAATTCCAACCGAAAGATTTAATATAGATTAACATTTTAAATCATTTAAAATTACAGCATCACGTTAAAGCGTACAAAGCAGTCAAAGCGTAATATTATAAATGCTAGAAATTCTAAGAATGTAAACACATTTAAGTCATGTGGATAAGTTTGGTTATCGATTCCCAGTATTACGGCGACCGAAAATTCCGCAGCTTTCGCCGTCAAAGCTCCGCTTATTAAAAGCACATTTAACTTTCCCGAGAAACGGGGGCTTACTCGGGGATTAAAGCGTTCGGGCTTCTTCACTTTAAAGTTACAATCAACCCCCCCACTTCGGTTGATTAACAGTGTCGTATTGGTTATGGAACTTTTCAATAACTCGGAAAGCCTTTGTCAATAACAAGGCGAACTAATCACCATGATTGATGCGGTATAAAAGCCAGCGTATTGCTTGGGATCGGAATTTTCTGCTTTCTGAGACCATTACGGGATAAGACACGGTCTTGTGTAGTTGTATAAACAGGGTATTTTCGTAAATTATATTTTACCAGAGACAGAGATTGAGAATATTTACATAATTTTTTTTAAGGATTAATTGTATCTCAATAGAGACGATACAATTAGGACGAAACAATTTCGAGAAAGAAGCCGACCGAAAAATTCAGTTGGGTTGGGCGGCCTTTGGGAAATTACGTCATGTTCTCACTTCCAAAATACCACAATGCCTCAAGACTAAAGTCTTCAACCAGTGCGTTTTGCCAGTCATGACGTACGGAGCCGAGAGGTGGACATTGACAAAAGGTCTAGTCTACAGATTCAAGGTTGCCCAGCGCGCCATGGAAAGAGCCATGCTTGGAATAACCTTGAGGGACAGATTTAGAAACGAATTCATTCGACAACAAACCAAGGTGACTGAGGTGGCTCTACGGATAGGCGGGCTGAAGTGGCGGTGGGCTGGCCATATCTGTCGGAGAACCGACAGCCGATGGGGAAGACGGGTTTTGGAGTGGAGACCGCGTACAGGATTCCGTAGAGTTGGACGTCCCCCTGCCCGCTGGACCGACGATCTGAAGAGGATTGCTGGACATGGATGGATGGGAGCGGCAATGGATAGGGGGCGGTGGCGGGCTTTGGGAGAGGCCTACATTCAGTAGTGGATGACAGACGGCTGATGATGATGATGATGATGAATAGAGACGAAGATCAAATTTTTTTTGGAAACAGAAAATGGTAGTCGAGGCGTTTACAGGACTTATGACCTGTCATTGGTTGGGTTAAGCGATCTTAAGGTTATTTTAATAGATGGTGCTAGTGTACAACAATGTTAAGTTTTTAAAAATAGTAGCATATGTACAAGTTGCAAAAATTAGTCAGACGTGGTGTCGTAAGAAGGGGGCATGTTTTTTTTTTTTTTTTTTTTTTGTACACAACAGGTCGTTTGGACCCAATTACAGTATACAATTTATATTTTTTAGCTATTATATTGATTCTCGTGACATGTGATAGGTAGCCAATCTATCGCCATTTTATTGTCACGTGAATTCTACACCAGACCAAAGACAGTGTGACAATCACACTGCCATCGCCGGGAATCGAACCCAGGACCTTCGGCATGGAAGTCAGAGCTCGTAACCACTCTACCACGAAGGTCATAAAGTGATCGCTTAACCCAACCAATGACAGGTCATAAGTCCTGTAAACGCCCCGACTACCATATTATGGTTCCAAAAAAAATTACATCATCGTCTCTATTGAGATACAATTAATCCTTAAAAAAATGATTAACCCTCAATGGGTAAAAATCCAGTAATTCTCCACAAGTATTTGTATACATTAAAAAAAACAAAAGATATAATTTTGTGTATAGATAAAATATAATACATTACTCTATCTAATTCGTATTTTCACAAAATTTCTCGTGATGAAAATGTTTCTTTATGCATTCAATTTGTATCGCAGATTTGAACTTTATGAGCGTAGGGTAGTTTGCATGCGCGTAGAATGAAAGTTACAGATAAAAACGTCAGTATATAAATACTAGTAATAGCCAAGATCACAAGATCTTTCGTAATATTCAGGGGCTAAAGTTGCTGTATAGCTCTCTGGTGAGAAGTCGATTGGAATTTAGTTCCATTATCTGGGCGCCCCGTGAGGTTCGATATTCCCTGATGGTGGAGAGGGTGCAGAAGAAATTTCTGTTCTGCCATGCCTCTATCTTAGGGAGTACGGATATAATCCGTGTCTGTTTCCGACTAATTTCTTGCTAGGGATACTAGAATACCAGGTACTCGAGAGGAGACGAGAAATTCACTTAGGTGTTCACTTCTTTCGACTGATAGGTGGTTGTATACTCAACTCAGAAATCTTTAGTGATGTAGGTCTGTTCATCCCTGATAATTATCTTTGATTAAGGGGCTATAGATTATCTATACGTATTTCTCACGATTCAGAATTAACCTGCCAATGGGTATGCCGGTAGGTAGAGCAATGTCTTTGCTAAATCGCATAACCTCGGAATTTGACGTATTTTGTGATAATCTGGCTCACCTGAGGGAAGCACTGTCTTTATTATAATTGTATATTCATTTTATTAATTTGTCATGTACGAGTATCTTATGTTTCTCGCTCTTTTTATTATTTTATTTTGTTTTATTTATTATTGTGTATCTCCAAGTTGTTAATTCATTATGTTCACAATTGACGCGGTTGTAGACTTCTGTACGCGAGTGTGTGTCCGAGGAAAGAAGAATACGCGCACAGAGCGTGCGTGCGTGGGGACGTCCGAGGAAAGAAGAATACGCGCACAGAGCGTGCGTGCGTGGGGACGTCCGAGGCCACAGTGGGGCGAAGTACAGCAGGACTATTGCTTATATTGTAATGCAGATGATAGATTATTTATCGTTATGCAGGCGAAAAGCGATCTGAGGCGCATGGTTTATATTCCCACATAACTATGATAAGTTTTAATTTTTGAACTGATAGAATAACACTTTTTTTTTCACAATACTGTATTTTGTAATTTGCATACATGTTTCGGTCTTTCCTCAATGCATATATTTTAATAAAGAAGGACCGAGGTCTGTTAATAAATAACAAAATTGTTTTTTCTTAATATTGTAGTAAATACAATTTTTTTTTTATAAAAATAAGAATGAATAAAAAAAATTGTAGTACATACTTAGTTCAATACCACTCAACTTTATGGCATCGAATGTTTTTTTTTTGCTTGTAAAAATATACTGTAAATATTAAAAAAGAAATACAAATTTGTTTAATGTATATATTTAGGTTAATTCTACTCAGGTTTATGACTTTGACCGGTTTCGGCAGCTCGCTTACATCTTTGTTGATACCAGAATATGGCAGCGAGCCCCCGAAACAAGTCGAAGCCATAAACTTGAGTGTAATTAAACTAAATGTTTTCTTAAAATAATTTTTAATTAAATTTTTATTTTCATTAGTAAAATTGAACGTTTACTTAATTGTTTTTAATAAAAACAAATTAGAAAGAATTGTTTGTAAAATAACATCTGTCAAAACTGATCATATTTGTAAACAATTTTATAATATTTTAAATATCTTTATAATGTCACTGAGGAAGGACCGGGTTGTCCGAAACATGTCTGATATTTAATTTGAATTTCTTTTAAAGTTAGTGTTGTATATACAAAGTATATAAAAAAATAAAAAGACAAATAAAACATCTACAACACAAAGTATGGCGAACATAGAAGAAACTCTTTTTAAAATTTACGATAAAAAAATATTAAATCTCTTGTAGTGTTTACAAGCTATTGTGCGTAAGTGAAGAGAGAATGGGAAATGAAAGCTGAGCGTACATTAGCTGTAAATCACATCAAAGTACAAAGGTAAAAAGATTATCTATTTGTAGTCGTTAAAATGATAAACGACATAATACTCTTCCTCATTTTTGTCTCCGAACATCCGATGACCGGCTCAGATACAGCTTCCCTTCACGTTTAAAAATATTAATATCGGTGCTGTGTTCCACGAGATTTATACTCCAAATTAAACGCGAATTCTGGTAAAATATTATGTTATCAAAATACCAGAGTTTTGGAGAGTTAACTTTTTGCTTTCCTGTGGATTTATCGTTTTTTTACCGGAACATTTTGAAAGTAGGTCGATCGATTCTCTATATAATTTTTAAAATATCAGAGATAAACACTGGTTTTCATCGCGTAGATTTTATCTATGTAATGTTAATTTAAAAGTCAGAACGAATTAACGTCCATGTCAACATGTGCAACATCGAAAAAAACATTATATGTTATAAAATTATGTGCTAAATTAAAAAAAAACAGTGGATACGTGAAACATAAATTAAATAGACAATATGTGCACCATCTAAAAATACCATTTTGTGTTAAATTATTTATATTTTGTTATTTTTATTTTATTTCATATTTTTTTATATTATTTGTTTTAGATTTATTTTGTGGGTGTTGGACGATCAAAGTGTGCGCGGGAGATGCCTATTGGTGGCGATGAGGTTCGCAACCCATCACACCGCGTCTCCCGCGGAGCGAAAAGAGAAGGATGGAGTGCCGCATCAGTAAAAGTGTGACAGTCCATTCTTTCTGCCTACCCTTTCAGGGAGATGGCGTGATGGTTAGTTAGTTAGTTAGTTAAAACTATCAAATTAGTAATGGCTACTGAATATATATGATGGTTATGGATGAATATTGAAAAATATTCAAATTTAAAATGTAGCACTCTTTGGTTAAACATTTTACTGCAACATATACAAAATAGCAGGCAATACACTGAGAGATCGCGTGAGGAACACCAGAATGAGAGAGATATGTGAGGTTGAGGATATTATAAGATGACAGACAGCGAAAATGGGACGTTCATGTTCAAAGAATGGACACCACCAGACTTACCTATATTTCACTACACAATCAGCCTCATGGGACTCGTTTTCGTGGGAGACCTCCTAAAAGATGGAAGGACAGCTGGGAGTCTAACTAACCATCACGCCATTTCCCCGGAGGGGTAGGCAGAGAGGATGGATCGCCACAATGTTCTGTCCTGGCATACCTCTCGGGTTTCCTCTACATTCATACATCGTACCATGCACGCAAGTCGATTATTCCGATGAATGAAATATGTATTGAGATGAAAAGACATTGTCTAGATATCCTGTGCGCGACTGAGAGCTTGACGAAAGAGAGAGGAATGAAGGAGCATGGCGATACTCTTGTGTTGTGGTCTGGAGTGCTGCAATTACAAAGAGGCGTTGTGGCGCTTCTTTCTCATAGAATGGCAGAATGTATGAAAGAATATGAATGTGTGAGTCCAAGGCTGATGTAGATATGCTTTAAAATCGGATTGACAAGGATTTTCCTTATCATTTTCCTCATCACATATTTTTATAGACACTAAAAATGCCCGAATCCTAGACGATTAATTTCGATGTTCGAATGTATCTTCCTACTGGCATCACCCTAGGAAGGTTGGTTCTGGGTGGTGGAACAAAGTACAAATGAAGACTATAGGGGAAAAAAAAAATGTCAGTTAAAATTCAAAATAAATGTCAAAATGCCATCTAGCGGCATTTGTACGTATCTATCCACAGTAAAAAAATTATATTAAAAAATCATGTGTGTCATCGACTATGGCCAGATAATCGATTACTAATTGCTAAGAAATAAATAGACTTTGATTAGCTTTATTCTCAATTTATTCAAATTAACTTTTTTCCCCTGTAGTCTTCAAATGTTATCGGCGCTGTCGCAGGTAATCATCAGGAGCTAAATCACATTTGTTCCAGAATACAGGGGTTCTCAATATAGCCCCGAATCAGCTTGATTTTTTGTAGTATTGTAATATTTAATTAAAAAAAATAACAACAACAACAACAACAACAAAACCATCACGCCGTTTCCCCGCAGGGGTAGGCAGAGAGAATGGACCGCCACACTACTCTATCCTGGCAAACCTCTCTAGATTCCTCCACATTCATACAACGAGTCATACACGCACGTCGATTCCTCCGACTTCTAACATGACCAACCTTTAAAATTTGATCAATTTGGTCATGCCATGTTTTCCTCGGTCTGCCTCGACTTCGTACCCCATTTACATCATTAACGTATACTTTCTTAACCATTCTTTCTCCATCCATGCGTTCCATATGTCCGAACCAACGCAGCGATCCTTTCATAATTTTGTTCATAATACCTTCTTCCGCTCTACATTCCTTTCTTATATCAGCATTTGAGATTCTGTCGTATATCGTTCTACCACACATACGTCTTAGGGACCTCATCTCTACTGCATTTATTCTACTCTCATCCTTCTTTTGCCAGTTCCATGCTTCGCTTCCATACATTAAGGTTGGGACCAGAACTCCATTGTGAACGGCCGTTTTCGCTTTCATTGATAAATTCTTGTTTCCAATAACTATTTTTTAAAGCTCCATTCACTTTGTTACCCGCACCAACCCTTCTTTCGACGTCACTATCCGTTCGGGCATCTGCTGTGAACATACTACCTAAATACACAAATTCCCTCACCTGTTCCAAGTTCACACTTATATTACAAACTGTCATTTGCTCTTCCCTTTCGAAAACCATCACCTTTGACTTTCCGACATTCATCATTAAATCATTTGACTTGCATACCTCATTCATTCTCGACACCAAGACTTGTAATTCGTCCGCACTATCCGCAACGAGAACGGCATCGTCCACGTAAAGCAGACAGTTTACAGACAGATCACTCATCTTAGCACCAGCATTTATACCTTTAAGTTCTTTCATACACTTGTCCATATACAGATTGAACAACCAAGGAGACATCACGCAGCCCTGCTTAACACCCTTCGTGATATCAAACCAAGGCGTGATGTCTCCATTTACCCTAACACTGGCAGTGCTCCCTTCGTAGAGAGAAGCAACCGCCCGTATCAGTTTTGTGCTCACTCCGTATTCGGACAAGATTGACCACAGTTTATCTCTGTTCACTCGATCATAGGCTTTTTTCAAATCGACAAACGCACAGAAAAGCTTACGGTTTTTGGCCATAAACTTCTCCGCAAGCGTTCGAAGTGCAAAAATCTGATCCATACATCCTCTTCCGGTCATAAAAGCGCCTTGAACATCCCATACTCTTTCAGTCGTCGTCTTTTTTACTCTTTCTATTAAAATTCGGCCGTAGAGTTTACCAACGGCGCTTAACAGACTTATTGCCCGGTGATTTCCGCAGTCCATACGAGACCCCTTTCCCTTATATAGAGGCATGATAACAGCTCTCCTCCAGTCAAGCGGCGTATATCCTTCCTCTAAACACTGGTTAAAGAGTCTGTATAACCACGCTGCAACAACCGGCCCACCGTTTTTAATAAACTCCAAAGCGACACAATCATAACCAACAGCTTTTCCACCTTTCATACAGCTTACAGATTTTACTATTTCGTTCAAACTTATTTCTGTCATATCTCTTTCGCTATTCGTACAACTTACATTTGTAACGCTCCTTCTCATTGAACTCTCAGTCATTTCACTGCCATATACATCTTTAAAGTATTCCATCCATCTTCCTTGTATACTGTCAAAATCAGTAATCATTCTTCCCTCACAACTCAAAATTGCTTTCGCACAACCATTTTCGGGAGGATTCCGGGCCTTTTTGACTTCCTTCCAGAACATTTTTATGTTGCCCTGAAAGTGACTCGTCATCTTGAGACCGTCTTCCTCCTTCAGTTTATCCTTTTTCTCTCTCACTTTCAACTTGACATTCATCTTACAAACTTTGTATGCTTCTTTTGCTCTTTTATATTTCTCGCAATCTCTTTTATCCACAGATATCATATTTAACCATGCATCCTTCTTTTCTTTGACCAGAATTTTTACACAGTCATCCCACCAAGCATCTCCATTCCTTCTTCCTTGCACACATTACCACATACCTCTTTCGCTGTTTCACATAGACTTTCTTTCAATTTGTTCCAGATCTCGTCTATACTTATAAATTCAGATTCTCGACCACTCAGCCTCTCATTCACTTTCGTCATATAACTCTCTTTTACGTCATCGATTTGGAGTTTTTCTATTTTAACTCTAGACGGGGCGGTCACTGTTTTGTTCTTCTTGGTGCGCTAACCTCGGAACAGGTTTATCTTTGTCACCACCAAAAAATGGTCAGTTCCGAGTTCGGCCCCTCTGAACACTCTGGTATCTACAGTGTCCGTCCGTAATCTAGAGTCAACGATGACGTAATCGATAGTCGTCCTTTCATTCCCTCTCTCCCATGTAGACTGATGGATCCTCTTATGATCAAACATCGTGTTTGACACAAAGAGGCTCCACTCCAGGCATACACCAAGCACTCTCCTTCCATTATCGTTCGTCCTACTATCACCATACTTACCGAGACATTCTTCATAACCAGTCCTTTGGATTCCTACCCATCCATTCAAATCTCCTGCTAAAATAATTCTTTCGTTCACGTTCTTACTCGCTGCTATCTCGTTTACACTATTCATCTTCGCTATTAACAGGAGCATACCCAATTATGAGTAATACTCTTGTCAATCCAATTTTGAAGCGGATCCACATCAGTCTAGGACTTATACATTCGTATCCTTTCATACATTCTACCATCCTTGGAGCTAGAATCGCTGCCACACCCTGACCTCCCTTTGTTCTTGTGATACCCCTGACCATAAGATGAACTTATTATCATGCTCTCTAGATCCGCACTCTTTAACCATGCATTCAGTCACACACAAAATATCCAAACACTTGTTATTAAATTCATCGCACATCTCACTTAACTTCCCTTCCATACCTCCTCTAATATTCCAAGTACCAATGCGGCACTCCACTCTCCTCTGTTCGCCCCCGCGGAAAATGCAACGTGATGGGTGGCGGACCTCATCGCCGTCTCTAAGCATTTCCCACAACCACTAAAATCTACCTTAACATTAATTACATTTTACAATCCACATCACCTAACCTAAACAATATTAAACTAAATTAAACTATTACAATATATTACACTATTCATTATATAATATATTACAAAATTAACTTAATATCACTAAAATTTCAAAATAAAAATAGGATAACTTAGAGTTCTTAGTTGAGCCCAAAAAATAACACTATATTTTATCTGGCAACATAGGTCTTGAAATTATAATCAAAAACCTTGACTGAACATAGCACTGTTGTACTCATGTTCTTTTCCGGTACGTAATCTTGTACTTCGTTTATATGAAATAGAGTCACCAAAAGGGTTACAAAGGCTTCAACCCCAATATCACAAAATCCCATTTCAGGGCTTATTGTTGCGTTGGACTGAAGTCTTAGTACTTTATGCAAAATATCCGCCTGTTTATACGCTACATTTATCGATAACAAACAAGGACGCCTCGTGGTGGCTTGAATACCGCGGAAATTGAATCGTAAAAGATTAAAAAGCTCCTTGAAATCCGCGCTGAAACAGTTTTTGTTCTGGCATTTTATAGGTACGCGAAAGCTAAAATGATCTTTTCAACAATTTCTACTAGAAACGTGAATATACTCGTAGATTAGATATTGTACAATATAATACGATTTAAACATTTCATTTTTATTTTTAGTTCTCATTTGTTTATGGGATTAGTTTGTAGCAAAGTATACCATTTTTGATGGCTCTTGTGATGCCACTTGGGCTTGAATGTGGTAGTTTTCCGTTGCTTTTTTTGTACATAACAAGTTTTTGAACCCATTGTATCCAATTTTTAGAACCTCTATTCTGATGACACGTTCACAATGGAGTTCTGGTCTCAACTTTTATGCGTGGAAGCGAAGCATAGAACTGGCAGAAGAAAGATGAAAGTAGAATAAATGGTGTACGACAGAATCTCAAATGCTGATATTAAGAAGGAATGTAGAGCGAAATAAGGTATTACGAACCAAATTATGAAAGGATCGCTGCGTTGGTTCAGACATATGGAGCGCATGGGTGAAGAAAGAATGGTTAAAAAAGCATACGTTAACGATGTAAATGGAGTAAGGAGTCGAGGTAGATCGAGGAAAACATGGCATGACCAAATTAATCAAATATTAAAGGTGAGTCATGTCAATAGCCGGAAGAATCGACATGCGTGTATGACTCGCTGTTTGAATGTGGAGGAAGCTGGAGAGGTATGTCAGGATAGAGTAGTGTGGCGGTCCATTCTCTCTGCCTACCCCTGCGGAGAAACGGCGTGATGGTTTGTTGTTGTTGTTGTTGTTGTTTAAGGTATCTTTTTGGTTGCTCAGCCGCTTGCTGGGAGCAAAGTCGCGGTCTTTCGTTCACCTATCCTGGAGTGGGATGGCATTGAAGAATGCGTAGGACAAAAGGAAGGAACTCACCGTCCGGGCTGTCTGCTATGTCGAGAACCTTGGATGCACCCGACCTCTTCTTCATTTCCACAGCACTGAACCTTCGTGATCTTTACTCGCAATTTCTTCGCCTAGAGCTAACAGAGCTAGGCGGTGGTTGAAGGTTAAATTGGTACTGGTGTGAATAATTATCGACACAACTTGAGTCCTGCGTAGATCGGCGGGGAACAATAGTTTGTGTGACTAATTTTTCGGGACGAGTGTAGGTAGGAAGACAAAAGGATGTCGCAACAATTTATTGCCTAATCATAGATCATAATTGAAAAATAATAAATCTTAAAATCAAATTTTTACAAAACATCTAATGTTTTTACTGAAATCTCTTGATTTTAAATAATAAGCAAATAAAACGATATTTTTTAAAATAATTACTACTACTTTTGTTTTTATTTCGACAGTGATTAGTAGTGGTAGTAAAAAAACATCATTTTATTACATTATTATTTAACAAAACACGTTTTAAATGGTTCTCGGTGAACTTCGATGTAATCGTGATAATTAATTGTGATGCATTTAATATGCTATGCTTCGCACAAGACACACTGTGAACCAAATATTTCACCTTCCTGCTCATTGGACTAACTACGCTCAGAGTGCGATAGTGTACAGGATATGCGATATATACAATAAGTGCCTTAATAACATCGATGTGTTTCATCGTAATGAAAGTGATAATGATTGTTCTTCTTATATATTTAACCTTATGTCAGTTGTTATATAATATTTGTGGTAGCATGTAATTGGCCTTGTTTTGTTGTCTCTGTGTGTTTGTATTTGTATACTGTATTCGCTGTTTGCTACCCTTAATAATAATAAAAATAAAATAATAAAATATAAAAAAAACAGTGTTTTAAATTTTTTTTATAATGTTGAAGTATCATAGTGTTTCGGCCAAAACATTGGATTAATGATTCTTTATTTTGAACAAAGTTTACTGATTATAAGATATCTATTTGTTATAATCCTTGATATATTCACACCTCGTACTTTCCTTTTACGAAGCTTTTGAAATCGTCTTATCTACATCCTTATGGTAATTTATTCACGGACATAAGTAAGATTATAATAAGTCCAAACAAATCCGTGATAATTTAAGCTCGCATATATTACGTAAGTTCATTAATCATGACTTGCTGCGAATATATTATATTTTAGTTTAACCATTACTAGAACGTTATTTTCAAACTTTCTGCTGACGATAAACGTGTATAATGTATATTTGAAACTTGTCTGCTGATGGTATGTATAATAACTTTAATGTGGGATCCTATTAATATTCGTTTAATTGGGACTATTAAAAATAAACATATATTATATTATATAATAGTAAAACTATATATTACAAATATTTACCCTCTGAAACATACTTCATAATGTACTATAATAAATTTCTATTTGTTTTCATTAGTTTTGTGTTTTTCTACATGTCATGTTTTTTATAAAAAAAAAAAATGTTAATTGTATCACAGAGGCATCTCACTTTTGAGTACATCATACAAAAGCGAGAATCACAGAGGCATCTCACTTTTGAGTACATCATACAAAATCTTTACCACAATACTCAAAAACAGAATGGAACACTTTGCAGAAAACATCATCGGAGAGTACCAGGCTGGGTTCAGGAGGAACAGATCAACAAGTGATCAATTGTTCACAGCAAGGCAGATCCTAGCAAAATGCTGGGAATTTGACGTCGATGTATATCAGCTGTTCATTGACTTCAAACAGGCTTATGATAGTATCAGCAGAGAGAAACTGTATAATGTACTCTTGAACTTCAAAATCCCTACGAAGTTAGTAAGACTGGTAAAAGCAACCATGGATAATACAAAATGTAGAGTCAAGATAGGAGGAGAGCTCACAGATGAATTCATGGTATCACAGGGCCTCAAACAAGGTGATGGTTTAGCCCCAACACTTTTTAACCTGAGTTTAGAATATGCCATAAGGAAAACTTACCACCTTAACACGAATCCCAACACATACTTTCATAGCAGCCAGATCATAGGATATGCAGACGACCTTAACATTGTAGGAAGATCCCTAGCAGCCATACACGAAGTATTTGAGCCTTTAGAGACAGCAGCCAAAGAGGTGGGTTTAGAGATAAACGAAGAAAAGACACAAATAATGAAACAAACCAGGAATGCAACCCATAACTCAAGGCGAACCATCAGATTCAAGGACAGATACAACTTTAAGATGGTGGAGGACTTCACTTACCTGGGTTCGTCTATAACAAAAGAAAACGAAGATCACAAGGAAACCGAAAGAAGAATCACAATTGGTAACAAAACATTCTTCTCTCTACTACCAGCGCTCAAATCAAGAAACGTACACTGGAAAACCAAAATCACCCTGTATAAAACAATCATCCGAACAGTAGTGACCTATGGGTGTGAGGCGTGGACAATGACAGCGAAATCTGCAGAGCGACTGGATACTTTTGAGAGAAGGGTGCTGCGCAGAATTCTGGGGCCTGTGAATGACGGTGAAGGCTGGAGAGTGCGGCATAATGACGAGCTGTACAATATTTACAAAGCTCCCAGTCTCTCCACACAGGTCAGACTGAATAGACTGAGATGGGCCGGTCACGTGCAGAGGATGCCGTCATCGCGAACCCCAAAGAGATTGCTGGAGTGGCACCCAGGTGGTAGAAGACCAATTGGACGACCGAGGCTGCGATGGGAGGATGAAGTTGGGAGAGATGGAACAAGATTGTTAAGAGTGTCAGATTGGAGGGTCGAAGCGGAGGACAGGAGGAGTTGGAGGCGAAGAATACTGGAGGCTAAGGCTCGATATGGGCTGTAGGGCCATCGAAGAAGAAGTATTTTTTTAACTGACTAATAATAATAATAAAAAAATTCTGTTTACAGTTATAAACTAGTAATATTTATGATTTTTTAACAAATAAAAATTGCTTATACATTCGCCTTCACTTTGTGTTGTGGATTATTAACATGAAAATAAATATAAACGCACAATGTATTTTCACAAAATGTTTTAATTTTTAATTGCAGACATGTTACGATACTAATTAGGTCCTTCTGTGCACTCCATATTTTCCTTCTTCTGTGCACCAATTTAAAAAAATTGCACTGAAGAAGGACTGAATGAGAACCGAAACATATCTCCCATTCTCTTCTTAAAGTGCCTTGTCAGGTCCCCCCGACGTTGGCGATCACTCTGGCAAACTCTTACCTATCCTGGGCTGTCCGGAATAGCTCCTCCACAGTCCCGATTCCCGTCCATTCCCTCACATTGCGCAGCCAAGAGATCTGAGATCCTTTCCCTGCCCCCCTGCGGCCCTCTATTTTACCCTTCAAAATTAGATGCAGCAGGTGATATTTTTCTCCTCACAGAACGTGAGCCAGATATGAAATCTTGCGGGCTTTGATCAACGTCAGCAGCTCTCTATTTACTCCTGCACGATTTAGGACTTCTGTGTTCGTCATTCTGTCTGTTCATGGGATCCTGAACATTCTTCGGTGAAGCCACATTTCAAATGTCTCTAACCGGTTCATTGTATTTACTTTTAATGTCCATGTCTCACACCCATTTAACCGAACAGACCACACATAGCACCTTAACATCCTCTGTCTTAGTTTTAAGTTGACATTGTCATTGCAAAAGAGTGACTTCATTTTGTTAAATGCTGTTCTTGCTGCTTCAATCCAACATTTCAAATCTACATCTGGATCAAGGGTGTCTGTAAGCATGCTGCCGAGGTATCTGAACTTTTCCACCTTTTCAACTTTGTAACCGTTCAGTTGTATCACCAAATCAGTATGATCTAGTCGTCCGAATGTCATCCACTTAGTTTTACTGACATTAATAGTTAAGCCCAACTGTTCTCCGGAATTATTAACCATATTCAGTAGGTCCTGAAGATCATCAATACTGTCAGCTAGTAATAAAATATCATCTGCGTTACGAATGTTGTTAATTACGACTCCATTTATCTTCAAAAAAGCCCGAAATCCTCCCGAAAGTGGTTGTGCGAAAGCAATTTTAAGTAGTGAGGGAAGAATGATTACTGATTTCAAAAGTATACAAGGAAGATGGATGGAGTACTTTAAAGATATGTATGGCAGTGAAATGACTGAAGATTCAATAAGAATGAGCTTTACAAATGAGAGTTGCACGAACAGCGGAAGTGAAATTACTGAAATAAATTTGAACGAGATAGTAAGTGCTGTAAGATGTATGAAAGGTGGAAAAGCTGTCGGATATGACTGTGTAGCCTTAGAGTTTATCAAAACGGTGGGCCGGTGGTTTCAGCATGGTTATATAGACTCTTTAACCAGTGTTTAGAGGAGGGATATACGCCGCTCGACTGGAGGAGGGCTGTTATCATGCCTCTTTATAAGGGAAAGGGGTCTCGTATGGACTGTGGAAATCACCGGGCAATAAGTCTATTAAGCGCCGTTGGTAAACTCTACGGTCGAATTTTAATAGAAAGAGTAAAAAAAGACGACGACTGAAAGAGTATGGGATGTGCAAGGCGCTTTTATGACCGGAAGAGGTTGTATGGATCAGATTTTTGCACTTCGAACGCTTGCGGAGAAGTTTATGGCCAAAAACCGTAAGCTTTTCTGTGCGTTTGTCGATTTGCAAAAAGCCTATGATCGAGTGAACAGAGAAAAACTGTGGTCAATCTTGTCCGAATACGGAGTGAGCACAAAACTGATACGGGCGGTTGCTTCTCTCTACGAAGGGAGCACTGCCAGTGTTAGGGTAAATGGGGACATCACGCCCTGGTTTGATATCACGAAGGGTGTTAAGCAGGGCTGCGTGATGTCCCCTTGGTTGTTCAATCTGTATATGGACAAGTGTATGAAAGAACTTAAAGGTATAAATGCTGGTGCTAAGATGAGTGATCTGTCTGTAAACTGTCTGCTTTACGCGGACGACGCCGTTCTCGTTGCGGATAGTGCGGACGAATTACAAGTCTTGGTGTCGAGAATGTATGAGGTATGCAAGTCGAACGATTTAATGATGAATGTCGGAAAGTCAAAGGTGTTAGTTTTTGAAAGGAAAGAGCAAATGACAGTTTGTAATATAAGTGTAAATGAAGAGAACTTGGAACAGGTGAGTGAATTTGTGTATTTAGGTAGCATGTTCACAGCGGATGGCCGAACGGACAGTGATATTGAAAGAAGGGTTGGTGCGGGTAACAAAGTGAATGGAGCTTTAAAAGTAGTTTTTGGAAACAAGAATTTATCAATGAAAGCGAAAATGGCCGTTCACAATGGAGTTCTGGTTCCAACCCTTATGTATGGAAGCGAAGCATGGAACTGGCAGAAGAAAGATGAGAGCAGAATAAATGCGGTAGAGATGAGGTCCCTAAGACGTATGTGCGGTAGAACGATGTACGACAGAATCTCAAATGCTGATATTAGGAAATAGTGTAGAGCGAAAGAAGGTATTATGAACAAAATTATGAAAGGTTCGCTTCGTTGGTTCGGACATATGGAGCGCATGGGTGAAGAAAGAATGATTAAAAAAGTATACGTTAACAATGTAAATGGAGTAAGGAGTCGAGGTAGACCGAGGAAAACATGGCATGACCAAATTAATCAAATATTAAAAGTTGGTCATGTCAGAAGCCGGAAGAATCGACGTGCGTGTATGGCTCGATGTATGAATGTGGAGGAAGCTAGAGAGGTGTGCCAGGATAGAGTAGTGTGGCTGTCCATTCTCTCTGCCTACCCCTGCGGGGAAACGGCGTGATGGTTTTGTTGTTGTTGTTGTTGTTTATCTTCACACGTTTCTCGGTAGAACTGAGGGCTTGTTTAAAGATATAATCGGAGTGGAGATTAAACAATAAGAGGGACAGAATACATCCCTGTTGCACACCTCGCTGAATGGTGATTGCGTTTGATCTCTCATTCCCATGTCTTATCTCGGCTGTTTGAAACCAGTTAAGATCTCCTATTAAAAAATAATATAGTTTTGTGACAATACAAAGTGTGTTTCTATTAAATAAAAAAAATGAAATAAAATAAAATTTAATAGAATAGAAATCCCGAGTGGATGATGGCACACTACAAAGCGATTGTTTTCTATAACAATAGATTTTTAAATGTTCAAAAAACATCACGTGTCACCTTTGGTGACCCCTATAGTAGGGTTATTTGGGCCATTACGAAGGGACCCCAACTTACGTTTGATAAACAAAGACTTAGAGAAGGGCGGTTCTTAAAATATAATAAATATTTCATTCCTCTCATCCTAAGCCTTGATGCATTTTGGTTTTATCTAATCCACATATCTTTATTTTACTATAAATATATAATATATAATTTATATACGTCTCCCGCGGGAGTGAAAAGATAAGGATGGAGTGCTATATCACAAATGTGGCAGTCCATTCTTTGAGCCTACCCCTTCGGGGATGGTTCGTTAGTTAGTTTTATATTATTTATACGATTATATAGTTTTATTATAAAATCGTATATTGAAGGTTTTTCACAAATTTATATTATTTAACAGTGTATAATGTTAAAGTATCATAGTGTTTCGGCCAAAACAATTGTCTATTTACTTGTTTTTACTACACGTTAATGTCTGCTTCATCATTTTATACATTATTAAGTCGATGAGCAAATAAAAATCTCATTATGAGGTTATAACAACTAGATGAATTGCTTTGACATAATAAAATATGAATGATATCCTGCTCTTTGTCCTAATATTTGTCTTCTCTTTGTTTCAGGTACGTATTTGATCCCTTAATCTTCTAAATAATGTACGAAAACCTTTGAGATCAGGAAAATGAGGTAAAACATCCTACACTTATGTCTTATATTAAAACGGGCTCAACGCAAATTGCGATATTTCTTAGAAATGGAATAAAATTATTTTTCCGTGTCTGGAATATACGGATATTACTGTCATATTTATATTTTCCTTGAATAAGAATGTAAAACACAATATTTTTTTATCACTAACTAACAGGTGGGCAGAAATAATGGACTGCCACACTTTAACCGATGCGGCATCCTTCTCGTTTTGCCCCCGCGGGAGGCGCGGTGTGATGGGTTGCAAACCTCATCGCCACCAATAGGCATCTCCCACGCACATTTCGGTCGCCCAACGTCAACAAAAAAATCAAAAACAAATAATATAAAATACAATGACATAAAATAAAATAAAATAACAAAATGAAAATAATGTGCTTTTAATGGGACGATCCGGACTTTTGCGTTTATTTTATTTATATTCCAAGCTTCCATCATTTAATTTAATTAACTGTTATTAAGAACTTAAAAATGTCATTAAAGAAACTATTCAAATTAACATTGGAATACACATTCAGATTTGAAAAAATCACGAAAATTAATTTTAATAGCTGTCAAAACTCTCCATATAAACGAAACATTTATTTAATTTTAACACCAAAACAGCATAACGCACATATTTAGTTTCATCACTAAAAATTATAAAAGTGCGGCTACAAAGAAATTGGCCAGGAGACACAATAGCTTTTACATTAATTTTTGTCTACTAGTTAATGATGTTTTGTTTAATTTGAATGAATTAAATTTAATTTTCCCATAAGATTTTATTTATCTAACTTACTAACCGTCACGCCGTCTCTCTGAAGGGGAATTCTTCCTTGACATACTTTTCTCACTTTCTCAATAATTATGTTAAACTCCATATTAAATAATTAATACGAGTCAAAATTTTCGTTTTCTTGAAGTTTTATAATAATCTATGTGTATGACATGTTTCGTCTGTCTAAGGCATTATCAAATACAACATTTGATAAGGCGAAATATGCCATTCCCAACTATAATAAAATAAAACTTCTAGAAAACGGAAGTTTTCATTCGTATTAATTAAGTTTATTTAAATTGAATACCTATATGTAATTACTATTTTTCTATATTCGCCATAAAATTCTGTTATAGATGTTTTGTGTATATTTTTTTTATGTATTACTAGCTGACCCGGCAACGCTTCGCTATTGCTAAATTCGAGTATATAAATAAATCCAATATATATTCAACAAATACAATTGAAGTTCAATATCAATTAGTTTATTTATTGGATTAAATGACATGTGTATGGATGCAAAAATGTGTGTCTATATCTATAAAACAATGTTTCAATCCAAGCAAACTCGCTGTGAATTTTAAACTTGAATACATATTACTAATGTAATTGAAAAAGTATTTTTTGAATATTTTATATGAAATTTAATAATCAAATAAACAATATTATATCACATTTGCACAAAACATTCATATGTTGAGAGAAACAAAACTCTTGATTTTGTTGTCCATGAAATTCACATCAGAGCCAATAAAGTAAGTTTCTACTGCGAGTCCGTTGGCGTGGAATAGTAATATAGATGATAATACTACAAAAGCCTCCCTTCCCGACTTCCACAACTGTATCCCTCGCCGCTCTGCGCCATTGACCTCCTGCCACTCGTTTAATGTCATCAGACCATCTTGCTTGTGATCTGCCAGAATTTGTGTAGCTGTTTCTCTTTCGCCACTCCAGGCCAGAAGATCTTATCACCCGTTGTCCTTGCTTTATGACCGATCCCATTCCATTTAAACATTAGTTATTTTACACGCTGCATCGGCAACTTTGGTCCGATCTTTGATTCATCAATTTTGGGCCCTGGAATTAAAAAAAAAAAATTTGAATTGCCATAAGGCGGACACCGAAGAGGCGCATAAGGCAAAATTTAAATTTCCATACAATGAATGAATTACAACTGTTTTTCACTTGTTTGCTGAAGATATTCTTCATATAAAAGGCAGTTCATGCTATATGCATAATAATAATAATAATAATTAGGCTAATTTGTCAAATTAACTAACTAACTAACTAACCATCACGCCGTCTCCCCGAAAGTGTAAGCAGAGAGAATGGACTGTCACACTTTTACTGATGCGGCACTCCATCCTTCTCTTTTCGCCCCGCGGGGGGCGCGGTGTGATGGGTTGCGAACCTCATCGCCACCAATAGGCATCTCCCGCGCACAGTCGATCGTCCAACACCCACAAAATAAATCTAAAACAATAAATATAAAATACAATGATATAAAATAAAATAACAAAATAAAAATAATTTTACACAAAATGTTCTTTTTAGACGGTGCACATATTGTCTATTTAATTTATAATATGTTCCACGTATTCACTGTTTTTTAATTTAGCACATAATGTAATAACACATAATGTTTTTTTCGATGTTGCACATGTTGACTTGGGCAATCCGGACTTTTGTGTTTATTTAATTTATGTTACACGTATCCACCATTTTTTAAATTATCTGTAATAAGGCACTTAACCAGCAAGAACTTAAAAATAATATTGAAGAAATTATTCAAATTGTTATTGGAACAAATGAAAAATTTATTTCTACACCTGTCAAAATTCTTTACAAAAACGATAAAACAAATAAAACCTTTTAATCTGATTAATTAAACTAATCAGATTTTAAAGGTTGGTCATGTTAGAAGTCGGAGGAATCGACATGCGTGTATGACTCGTTGTATGAATGTGGAGGAAGCTAGAGAGGTTTGCCAGGATAGAGTAGTGTTATGGTCCATTCTCTCTGCCTACCCCTGTGGGGAAACGGCGTGATGGTTTGTTTGTTTGTTTAATTTGTATAATCGCCGTTTTCGTGAATAGCTCACCTCAATGGCGCTTTGACATTGTTTTTAGTCATGAAAGGTGCATGTGACAACAGCGAAATCACGATCGTAGAAACTTACTTGTATACAGACAACCGTTGTTACCATTTTATGCGATAATTTGAAAAGGTGGGTTTTTAGGTGAGATTTAAAGTCTGTCGGATTGTCAATGCATCTGAGGCGTGCAGGAAGCATATTTCAGGCGGACGAACCTGCTGCTGAAAACCTTTTATACTGTGAAAGCCCGAGCAACACAAAATTCAGATATATAGGTGGCACGTTTGGGAATGTGCTTAATTATTGTCTATAAACTGTAAATTTAAAAACCTTACCTGAAATTAATAATGGAATTTTCATATATGAATGAAAACTACTAAAAGTAGCTTATGTGTAATGTAAAAATGAGCCGGTTCTCATTCGCCACTCCAGGGTACATCTAATTCACTGATCATCCGTTATTTGATTGATCTAATTCCATTTTAACGAAGTTATTTTGCACGCTGCATCGGTAATTTTCGTCCCATCTCTGATCCGTTACTTTATTTTCCTAGAAATAAACGGAAAAAGTCATAAGAATTGTGTCATTCATTCGAATTGTAATTCATATTGTATATCATTAGAACTTTCTTACCGTTGCTGTGGTAATGTAACAATTTCCCTGACCAAAGTATGCGTATAAAGAAAACGGCAAAATAGAAGAAACTGAAAATATATTTATGAATTAGAAATATAAATATTAAACAACTTACGGAAGCAAAATATTTTATATTTTCGCTATCATCCTTTGAAATAACCTGAAAGCAATTTAATTATCATTGAATATTTTTAATCCCAGAAACTTCATAACCTAAAATTACATAGATAATATACTTACAAAATATAACGACGTATTGACAGTTCAGAGACCACGTGACCAATCGAACGGCTAGAATTCTAGAAAACGAATATCATTAAGTAATCACCGTCGAACGTAAGAGAAACGAATAAATTTCAGCCACACGAAAAAATAAAATTTCGTTCATAACCTCAAAATGACACTCGCGTAAAAATTATACTCGCCAAAATTTGGAAGCATAATTACCTGTCTGCATTAATGTACATTAAAATATGGCCAATAAAATAGACTGTACCAATTAAACAACCAATTATTTTAGTACGTAATAAGTAAAACGTATTAAGTATTATACATCCCAAAGTAAAACGCAATATATTGGACTGTCAGAATGAAAAACACATTGTTGCCACTACACAAAATTACATGGAGACTGAATTCTCTCCAGACCGTGTCAAACGAATATAGACTCAAAAGATTGATACTCAGGTGATACGAACATTAAGGTGTATAATCGTTTGCACTACGAAAATTTTCAATTAATTGATTAATTTATAAAGTTAATTAGAGCTCGATTAATAACAAAAATATGCCTATGACGACCGCTGAATTCCACTTAGTCCATTCTCCAAATTTCAGAAGGATCTGTTGAGGAATCACCGAAAAAGAAGGAGACACACACAATCCAGATTGTGTTTTATTTATATGTAGATACTTAGAATACAACACTCACTTTATTAAAAAAATAAAAATTAAATACCAAACATGTTTCGGACACACAAGTCCTTCATCAGTGATATTATACTCGTATAAATATACATATTAAAAATATTATATATTTTTTAATCACAAATGTGGTCAGTTTTGACAGATATTAAAAATGTAACTTATGAAACTTTTTTTATCTTCTTCTTCTTTTTCTTTCAGACCTTTCGTCTTTTCGTAATATTTTTCCTAATATTTATATAAAATCACTAATGAAGGACTTGTGTGTCCGAAACATGTTTGGAATTAATTTTTTTTTTAAATAAAGTGAGTGTTGTATACTAAGTATATAAAAAAGAAACAATAAATATAATTATATTTATTTTCATAAAATTTTATTTCACTTAACACAGACATGTTTCGATTTCTCTTTAAATAAATCGCTAAATCGATGTAAATGGTGAAAAATAATAACATCAAAGGAATTATACATAGAACCATGTGAATAGAAATATGACAGTTATGTCTATATTACTTTTATCGTTAGGGCATTCAAGAATGCTTTATAATTGCATCCAAGATGTCTCTGTCCTTTGCCACCTCCTTTAAAAGACAAATCGCTTTTAATACAGGAGGACATTGCAGCACTCCTGTGCGGCAATTTGGGGCATAAAATAAGATATGCCCATTGGCTCTGCAATAGCTGTGGGGAACTTATAGTTTTAGTTCTCTCAGTATTCCTGGATTTTAAATACCTTCGGATAACACTTAAAAAAATGCGTACATTGAAAAATCATTCGACGTGTTTCAAGAGTGTTGAAATCCAACTATCTTGTGAGAAATAGTGAGGAATGAAAATAAGGGTATAAATTATCAAAAATATTAAATTGTAAAAATGTTATTAACACAATTGGAATCTCGTTACAAAGAATGTTGTTTTCTTTCCCATTCCAATACAGTGTCTATAAACTTTAATAGATAAGAATTCGCTGGCATCTTAGTAGAGATCATAACTCAGAATTGAAACTTGCTTCATATATCGGATCGGTCCATAAATGTGGTGCGGGATCTGCTTCCAAAGATGATCTTTCTCGTCTCTCGGTTAGTACTCTAGTAATGATTTTTAACGTCACTATAAATTTAATGTGGTGCAATGAAGGTCTTTCATTTTAAAGTTTATCTTTACTTACAAAGTATTAATATTGAAGATGATAAAACAATGTTAACAAGACTTGTATTTATATTACTAACTAATTAACTAACTAACCATCACGCCGTCTCCCTGAAGGGGTAGGCAGAAAGAATGGACTGCCACACTTTTCATTCCTGAAATATTTCTCTCGATTCCTCAACATTCATACATCGTGTCATGCATACGCGTCGATTTCTCTGACTCCTCACATGGCCGACATTCAATATTTGATTTATTTGATCGTGCCACGTTTTCCTCGGTCTTCCTCTATTTCTGGTTCCATTTACATCATTAACATATAATTTTTTTACCATTCTTTCTTCATTCATTCTTTCCATATGTCCAAACCATCTTAATGATCCGTTTTTCCAACCCTTTTGACTTTGTAAAAAACTTGTTGAAGATATTTAAATAATAGTTTATTTCTGAATACGTGAAAAACCTAGCGCAGGGATAATGAACCTTTTTCGCAAGTGGGTCAAATGTATAAATTAAAAAAAAACGCTGGCTAGGGTTTTCATAAAAATGAAAATCGTGACACATTTTTATTTAGAAATCAGTCATTAAGAAGTCACGGGAAAGAAAGTAAGAAAATTGACGAGTGACAAAGTTTGGGATGTGCAAGGTGCCTTTATGAATGGCAGAGGATGTATGGATCAAATTTTTGGACTTCGTACATTGACAGAGAAGTTTCTGGCCAAAACCGCAAACTTGTTTGTGCGTTTGTTGACTTGCAAAAAGCATATGATTACGTTAATAGAGTAAAGTTGTGGAAAATATTATCTGAATATGGAATAAGTACAAATCTGATCACGGCAATTAAGTCGCTGTATTTATATTATTTTATAGGAATTCGTGATATACCTGTTAAAAGATTTATCTGTCTCTAAAATATTAATGTTGTCATTTAAAATTTCATCGTCTTCAAAACATACTAATGAAACAACATATATTATGTACGAAGAGGTCCAACATTTCACCGATCTGGGCTCGAACCTCAATTCCAAGAACAAGCTTAGCTCTAAGCAGCAAACAGATCTTTTCATTGGTGTAAGAAGCTTCTGGGCTCAAAGTTACTCAGTAGGAATATCAAACTTTAAATATATAAGACAATAATAAGACAGGTAGTCTCCTACAGCTGTGAGACATAGTCTCTAACGCAGAGAGAGGAAGGCAGGCTGGCAGTTTTTGTGAGGAAAATTTTTTGGACCCACGTCCTACGAAGGCGAAACACGTTATTCTAAATGACAAATAAATAATAAAAAACGTTATTATCACTATTAGTTTGAAGTTTAGTTTTTATTATATAATTTTTTAATAATCAATTTTTTCGGAATCCCTTTTTAATATAAAAAAAAAGAGAATGAAAACAATATCTAATTTTCTTAAATATTAATAGAAATGTCATTTAATTTCTATACTGTAGTATTTTATATTGTTATACACATAAAATAATTGAATGTGTTATTCAGCTTTATAAAAGTGTTGGACAAAAAATAAAACATACTTTGTGTAGCTTCTGTTTCATTGAAATACGTTCAATTCAACAAAATTTATATATTTTTCATCATATTATTCAGTAGAGGGTAGATTAACTACTAACATAAAAGAAAACTCAGATTTCATATAAGTACAAAAGATAATCTAAAGAAAAAACTGACGTCTCCCTAGCGATGTTATATGGGAGGGAGGTTAAAGGTTTTGATAGTATCCTCAGGGTGGCGAATAAACCAAGGGTTATATTCGTATACGTCATACGCCGCAGTACAAAAGCTTTATTACAAGAGCTTTGAAAGGGCAGAATTAACGTTGGATTATCATAGCTCAAACACAGACTCGAACTCAATAGAAAATCTGAGATTTAATTCGCGTTTTCCAAGTTATATTGCGAGGATTGCAGTTTCTTTTGAATGCCATGAATTGAAAGTTTAATGAGACGTTAATTTAATAAAGATGTTTATATTGTATATTGTATACTTTGATTGTAGATATACAAAGTAGAGTAACGCAATTAGAATGAGAAAATTATTATAAACAATACATTTTCTTCTTAGGGATAAATGTATTTCTCTCAGTACATAATAACAATACCTAATTTCTTTGAATTTTTAGGGTTAAAATATACGTTTTCAGGGTTTATATGATTTTTTAAAAATAACAATACCAAAAATTTAATTAATGATTCTAAAATTTTTTATACAATATTCAATATGAGCAGAAAGTTGTTTATTTTTATGAAAAAGGAATTTGGTCGGGTCCAGATTTGAAGCCAATTCCCCTGAAATAGGAGCCAAGCGTTCTATCCCATAGACCACCACCAGATTATAAATAATATGCCTTAAAAACAACAGATATTGTTATTTGAACATTCCTTTCTAATTTTTAAAATTAAACGTAGAATCGGACACGTCATAATCACTTAAAATAGAACCCTTTAATTTCAAGAAATTTTTTGTTTGCGATCGGTTCTGGTAGCTTGTGTCTACCCTCGTTAATTATGTATTTGTTTTATTGAAACTGGTCAATATTAAAATTTTGTAATTAAAAATATTCCCTGTTATAAGTGACAATAAACTAGAGGCCAAATTGCATATCAATGAACACAAAACATGCCGTATACAATGTTTTTCTAGTTTCAATCCTATGATTTGGCAAATCATGCCTTGTGCAGTCCATTAACACTCAAATTTAGCTGTATGATCCATGCTGTCGGCAACTTTGGTTCGGCGTCTGATTTCTTCATTTCGTATTGTATCACGCCAAGCATTTTTCTCTCCATGTATCATTGCAAGCTTTTTAACTATCCGAAACATATTACAGATATTAACATGCAGTCTTGAGACAACAAATTATAATAATATATAATGCCTATTGCCCATTAGTACGAGCATAAAGAGCAAACAGATATATAGATCTGTCTTCTGTGCCACCCAGGGTGGTTATACAATCCTTCTTTAGATAGACTTTGTCACACTATGGACAAGAATATTCTGTCTCCACTACTGGACCTCGTCCCTTCCGCCTCTCCGCCCCCTGGCACGCAGCCACGACTCTTTGACTCTGATCGGCTGCCAACTTCTCTCAGTCCATTTGTCTGTCTACACACGTTGTCCTCTGTGCTTTCTTTTCCATTTTATGAGTTCGCTATATAAAACGACCAGACCAGCTCAAGAGATCACGAGTAAATAAACTTGAGGAAGTTTTTTCTAGAGAAAAACTACCCTCACAGCAGAAGCGTGAGTTATTTTTCTTGTCCTGTCATTTCCGTGCCGTTTCCGTGGTGTATAGGGCCTCAATCTTCTGCACCCGACCCTATCGCACGCCTGATGCTTAACATCATCCCAAGTGAGGCCTACTGCTTTAATCTCGTCCTGTAGGGTTCTTATCCAGGTGGATCTAGGTCTGCCTCGTTTTCCATCCATAGGAGACCAGTTTGGCGAGCTCTGAACGATAAAGGTTAGGTTCTGTCTCAGACTGTGACCAATCCACAGTCCATTTGCGTCAAGCGACTTGTTCTCCGACTAGCCTTTCGTCTGCTATGGCACAGAGAACGGCATTTGACACTCTTTGGGGCCAAAAAATCTTAAATATTGAGCAAATGCACCAATTTATAAATACCTGGAGTTTTCTAATAACGTCCGGGGTAGATTTCCATGGTTTACATCCGTAAATAAGTACGCTTTTAACATCTATTTAGGATAAAAAAGTTAGTTAGTAAATATAAAATTTTCAATTATGCTTTAAAAACAAAAAACAAATAATTACGTTCAGATATGAACTTTTAATGCGGTAAAGCTTCGCTCGGTTTGTGGTTGTACGACAATTACGGGAATTTTCAAGGGCAGCTTTTGTAATATCTGCAGAATGTCGCCAGAACACAAAATGTTATTATTTCCCCTTATTTCTCAGGTAAAATGATACCCCGCACCCCTGAGAGGGTGGCGGATTTACGAGGATGTTATTTTATTTCTGGAGCAAGGGGTGTAATTTGGGGGTAGGTTTCAGTTTTAAAGTGGCTCTTGTAAGTAGATGTGGCAGCTCTTATTCGAGAACAGTGCTTAGTAATTTGTCAAAATTGTTTTTAGTGCCATTGGACCGTGGTGGGGTTAATATAACCCCTTTGTGTTATCAATATCGCGTAACACGTTGATGCTAGGCTGTTCCAGTGGATTGAGTTACGAAATAACAAGGTAGCATATTAACGTCATATGTAATTAAATGCGTTCACTGGTAAAATTGGCTTATTATTATTATTATTTTTAATTGTATCTCAATAGAGACGAAGATGCAAACTGGAAACTGAATATGGTTGATCAAGGTGTTTACAGGACTTATGACCTGTCGTTGGTAAGGTTAAGCGCACGTTTTATGTAATTAAAACATTCCCCATTCCATCTATTTCTTTATGACCATGTAAGACAAATTTTTGAAGGTTGTATATATGTTACAAATCTATGCTTAACTTCACATGTCAGTTTCAATACGCCATCTACAAAGATTTTGATAACATATGTTAATCTTTTAAGATAAATCTATATAATCCACACACAAACGCCATATGGAGATTAATTTTTAGCATTTTGCAGAACTACTTTATTAACACAATGTGTTAGAAGCCGCCTGGAGATGTCACTCCTATCTTTATGCCAAAGAATTGACCAGAATGATTACAATATATTTTTGTGAATGTATACTTATACTTGTATACGAATACTGGATTTCACCGACCATGGGTGAAATCCAGTATTCGTATACAAGTATAAGTATACATTCACAAAAATGTATTATTATTTTGTTGAAAAAACTCCTTTCATCATTACAGCGCGAGCCAAATCGATGTAAAGAGTGAAAAAAAAGAATATCGAAGGAAATATACATAGAACCTTATGAATAGGAATATGCCAGTTTCCTTGCTGCCTTTATCGTAAGGGTATTCACGAATTCACCATAATTGCATCTAAAGAGGTCTATCTCTTTTGCAACCTCATTTAAAAGACGAATTGCTTTCGATACAGGAGAACTTCGAAGGGCCTCTGTGCGGCAATTTGGGGTATAAAATAATATATGCCCCCTTGCTCTGCTATAACTATGGGGAACGTATAGATTTAGTTCTCTCAATATTGCTGGATTGTAAATACCTCCCGATAATAGTTAAAAAAATGCTTTCCTAGAAATACGATATTTCGACGAGTTTCAAGAGTGTTAAAATCCAACATTCCCGAGGGAAATAGTGAGGGGTACAAAAAATGATAAGAGTTAAGGCAGAAACATACTATTAACACGCGACGTGGCGTGTTTACTCCCACCATCGGCAACACGTCGATCTAACTCGTCTGGATCGGGTGGCGTGTGCGCGCATGGCGTCGCGTCGGGTGTTCATAGTGTGATTCTGTCCATAGAAAACAATACAATTTGATTCGACTCAACACGCATCACGTGGCATCGGGTGGCGTGGCGTGTTAATAGTATGTTTCTGCCTTAATACTCCCTGAGGTATAAATATCTCAAAAATCGTTTCTGGGTCCTTTTTAGTTCCAAGATGACTGTTCTTTCTCTGGGGTCCCAAATGATAGAGCAGTACTTCAAGTTACTACGAACCAGCGCTTCATACAGTCGACGAATCGTCGTAGTGTTGGAAAAAGATCTTGAGTTCCGTAGAACAAAACCATGCATGTTGTTGTAAATTATATCTATATACACTAGCGAACCCAACAACCCTTCTCTTATAGCTATCATATTGATTCTCGTGACAAGTGATAGGTAGCTAATCTATCATCATTTTATTGTCACGTGAATTCTACACCAGACCAAAGACAGTGTGACAATCACATTATTAGAGGTAGCCAGTCAATGCACATACCAGTCAGCCACGAATGTTGTTATCTCCAACATACAGAAACAAACTGCCTCTGGTGATTGTGGTGGGGAGAGCAATCAAACTGCTGAGCAAAACGGACGTTTACATGCGTATTAATGATTTAATATGGATTTTTACACCATTGTTTAAGAAAATAAACAGGTTATTAAGATGGCTTGGACACATGGAGATAATAATGAATAAAGTCTAGTTTGATGTCACGATCGATTTGCGTACATGACGCGATGTATGAATGTTGACGAAGTAAGAGAAATGTGCCAGGAATGAAAAGTGTGGCGGTCCATGTGGAAGATTAGTTAGTTCATATGTTATATTATGTTTTATCTATCTTTAAATAAATGTTATATTAAGCAGCTTAGAATTTAGACGACTTGGATCTAATCAAAGTTTGCAAATTACAATCAGAAGCTTTTGAATTGTTATGAGAGACCAAATTATCAGTAATTGTAATGTTTCGGTTCCTTCCGCAGATTGGTAAAGTTATTTTATACAACTTATATGCTACGATATATTCCATTAATGAAAGACCCCGACGATTAAATATTATTACTTTAATGGCTTTAATGATTAATACAATTAGATAAAAACATTATGACTTTTTTTTTATTGATGGCATTGTATTAACTAACTAACTAACCATCACGCCGTCTCTCTGAAAGGGTAGGCAGAGAATGGACTTCTACATTTTAACTGATGCGGCACTCCATCCTTCTCTTTTCGCCCCGCGAGAGATGCGGTGTGATGGGTTGCGAACCTCATCGAATTACCTTTTATTTATTAATGAAAACACAGTATTTTCTACTTTTGAAATTATTTCTTAACTTTTTTCTTTCTTTCTTTCTAACAGTTTTTATTTCATTCTCCCGATGTTAAACTTTCGAAACATAATGAGAAAAATAAATGAAAATTAGAAAGAAAAAAAAAAGTGTTTTAATTTATAATGACCCGTAATATTTTTAATTCCAAAGTATTAACACTTTAATTTTATTAAAAAATCAATTTTATTCATAATTATGAATAAGACATGGCATGACCAAATTAATCAATAACTGAAAGGCGGCCATGTTCGAAGTAGGAACAATCGTCGAACGTGCATGTCACGTTGTGTAAACGTAGAAGAGGCGTGAATTATGTCAGGATAGAACAATGTGGCGATCCATCCTCTCTGCCTACCCCTCCGGGGAAATGGCGTGATGGTTAGTTAGTTAATAAGTTATGTAAATATAAAACTATAGTTGAGCCTGAGTAACAACCTGATAATGAAGGATATCCTATGAAATATGTCGTGGTTGATTATGAAATATTTAATAAATTAAAATGGAATATAAACACTGACACCATCAGAACGAAAAATCTCCTAAGAACCACAGAAATGAAGACTCCGATCCGTTGCGGGAACGACACTCCGAGAAAGAATAAGAAATTCTGAAATAAGAAAGATCTGCAATGCAGAAGATTTCGTGAGATGGGGAAGACTGAGAAGACGCTACTGGAGAGATCATGTGGAAAGAGCATGTTCTGAAATAGTGATAAATATAGCCGCAAATAAAGTACCAACAGGAAATAGACCTGCAGGAAGACCACCTTAAAGATGGCGAGACAGTTGGACATCTGCATCCCAGGAACAGGCTCCGAGAAATAACAGGACACAGTCCTAAATAAAGCAGAAGAAGAAGAAGGAATATAAACATCGTTGTTATTTAAAATCTTAGGTTATTACAATGGAATTTCAGTTTTAACGCCTTAACCTTCAATAAAGTGAAAAGTTTTAAGTTAAATTAGTTTACTTCTTAGTCAAAGAGGATACAATGTTCAGTTTTATATAAAACGTTATTTAAAATTTATTTCAAGGACGATTTTTTTTAGCCATTCCCTGCCCAAAATAATTTCACAATCGCTTATAAGGCTATAAATTTATTTCTATCGGATATTCAAAATTCGAATTATCTTCGATATCATAAATCAATTGAAATATTTTGACTTCGCCATTACGGTGAAAATAATTCGCAAACGGTAAACATAACATTTATTTCCCTCCGATTGTTGACTTTCAATATTCGGCATTGTGTATGAAACGCGTGGCGATCATAAATTTCAAACGAAAAAAAAATACAGCGTTCCGCGTTCGAAATTCGAGGAAAAGCGCGCCGATTCTTTAGTCGCCATCTTGTGCGGAGTCGATTTATGCGCAAAATATCTTCCGTACTTGCCACCTTTCCCGCCTTATTTATTTTCTACGCTTGACGGAGTTTTTCTATACTGCCTAGCGCGGAATGTTAATGGTGTACCCTTTTTTTACTAATGCACAATGTTATGTAGACTAAACCGAACCACGAATTTTTGGCTAATTTATAAGGTACATTGTCGTACGAAACAATGAACATAATACACGATATCGTAGCTATTATAATCTTTGTTGTATTCAACTTCGTTCACTTTCCGTCTTAGCTTTTACTTTAAGTTTTTATATAATATTTGACTAACTGATTAACTTACCATCACGCCGCCTTTACGAAGGGGTCATCTTCTTATTTTTGTCCTGTCACACCTCTGTGCTGCATAGGGCCTCAAGGAACCTTCTCTACCCAACTCTATCGCATGCTTGATGCCGTATATAATCCTAATTGAGGCCTGCTGCCTAAACCTCGTCAAGCAGGGCTCTTCTAGAGGTGGCTCTAGGTCTGCCTTACTTTTTTTCCTCCCATAGGGTACCAGTCTAGTGCGCCCTGACGGATGCAAGCTGGGTTCCGTCTCAGAGTGTGACCGATCCACTACCATTTGCGTCTAGCAAGTTGTTCTCTAATTGGCTTTTCACCTGCCATGGTCACGAGAACGGCATTTGATACTGTTTGGGGCCAATAGATTTTGAATATTGAGCGAAGGTACCTATTTAACAACACTTGGAGTTTTCCAATAACGTCCGCGGTAGATTTCCAAGTCTCGCATCCATACAGCAGTACGCTTTTGACTCTTCTGCTGATTATTTGGAGGTTGAGTTTTCGCGAAATGATAATTGATATTTCGCGAAGCATAGCGAAAGCTCCTGCGACCTCTTTCACGCAAGGGTAGGTAGAAATGTAGCCGAAATTTAATATTTTATTGATTTGATTATGTAACGTTTTTTTTTCAGTATTCCTCATTCTTCATTATTCAATATTTTGTTCATAACACTTTCATTCGCACTGCATTTACTTCTTAAATTTTCTTTCGATACTAAGAAATCTCCTTTCTATTGCATTTATTCTATTTACATTCTTCTTTTGCCAGTTCCATGCTTCGCTTCCATACACAAGGGTCGGCATACAAACACCACTGTGCTTTGTCATTTTAGCTTTTTGAGATATGCTTTTGTTTGCGATGACAACTTTAAGTGCACCATTCACATTGTTACCTGCCTCAACTCTTCTTTTAATATCCTCTCCACTCGCGCATCCTTTATCACATACAATCAAAATATACAAACTCATCTACTTGATCCAGATTTTTATCATTCACGCCAATGTTGCAGAATGGTTCATGATTTTGTCAATTTTGATAATAACCATAAACTCTTACATTATTTTAATATAGATAATGGATTTTTACAATCCTTACATTATCTTACCAAATCTTTTTCATTTAAGTCTTCCCAGTTTAGATCGTATGACCTGTTTATGATGGTGAGTTTTCCTGGAATGATGATATGCAGCCATCTCTCCATCTTTTTGGCGGCCTTCCTTGTAATCTCTTGCAGCTTGGGTTTTCATCTTTAGTAACTTTTGCAATTGTTGTGTTCTCCATGTGGTCTGCGTGGTCTTTCCAAAAGCGCCTTCTGCTTCTTCTCCATCCCACCATGTCCTCAACACCACAGAAAAAACCTTATCGCTTTATTTCTGACCCGATCTCTGAGGATTTTGCCTGCGATGGGCGAACGCTAAATAAATAATAACAAGAAATGCATATGAGGCCTTTATCAGAAAAATCGACGGGCGTGCTCATGCACGATGTATTAATATTGAGGAATCGAGAGATGTATGTGAGGAAAGAACAGTGTGACAGTCCATTCTTCAGATTATCTCTTCAGGGAGATGGCGTGATGGTTAGTTAGTTAGTTAGTTTAAATTAGTTAGTTTAGTTGAAAACATAATTAATAATCTGATTCCTCCTTTTACTCCTTTCTTCTTAAATACTTTGTCTACATTTAATCTTCCAAGCTCCCATTCCTAATCAAATGCAAATTAATAATTTATTAATTACTATATAAATTATGTCTTTTCAAATGTATGTTTTTTCTATATTAGATTTTTAAATAATTTTTTTTTTATAATCATGTATTACACTTATTTTATATTATTTATTAGTTCGTACTGTTAAAAAATAATTGTTAGTACCTACTTATAAAAAATAGCACAGGTTAATTTTTAAATTTGAATTATTATATCGAATTTTAAATGCGTTTTTTTTAGTCTTTCTTTATTTAGTTTTTACTATATTTTTACACCTGAAAATGAAGGTATCCTCCGAAACGTGTCGTGTTTTTTAATTCTTTTTTAATAAATAGCGTATTAAATAAAGTTTTTCAATTTCCTCAGTTAGTTTAAAATTGACATGTTTTGCTTTGCATCAATCCAGACAAAGAAAGTAATAGTTAATTATTAAATAATTGTATACAAAGTACTTGAATAAGGGTCTCAAACAATTAGTGTTTTGATAATAGTATTTTTACCATACAATATGTCAGGTCCCTAACATAGTTTCAGTTGAAACTAACATAGTAAATTTCAATGAAAGGAACGCAGAAATCAATACTCAGGTAGCGTGCCGGCTTGAAGACACTAATGAACTCGGTATTGTTCCTATCAAGTATCAATATGTCCATGAACTATTGTTTCGAATTCAAGAGAACAAACGTGAATAGTAAATTCACTAAATTATTATTTGAGTTTGTATTTAAAAATATATTAGTTATGAAACGAAGGTACTTTTTACAGTTAAGAAAATAAAAGGACCAACGCATTTCAAATAATGCCTAAAATTTCCAAAGGAAAACAAGAGGCTACTTATAAGCACATGTATTCTGAAATTATTCCTAAATATTATCAATCCTGACGACTGTCTTCCCCTCCAGTCAGACATTGATATTATTGTTAACTGAAGTCACAGTAATAAAATGCACTTCAATGTCTCTAAGTGCGCTATGCTATCGTTTACTAGAGCATTGAGAATAATCCAGAATAATAATAAACTCCAGTCTGCATTCAATGCAGCAGCAAGACTGATAAGGGGTGTGCCAAAGAGTTGTCACATAACACAGCATCTTAAGGAGCTCCACTGGCTGAAATGTCCAGAAAGGATACAATACAAGAATGGAATGGCACCAGCTTATATAGCTGAACTCTGCATCAACGAGAACCTGAATGCTAGACAGTATACATTGCGATCAGCTAAGTCTTCTGCGATCGGTAGATTGACTGTGCCAAAACGCTGTCCAAGCACAAACTTTGGCGACCGAGCCTTCGCGGTAGCCGGCCCTTCAGCCTGGAACAGTCTTCCAGCAGACCTTAAGTGCATTGAGAATCAATCAGAGTTTAGATCGAGACTCAAAACGCACCTTTTCAAATTATCATTTCCTGACAGGAAGGGCTGATCGATTTCGTCGGGTGCAGCCCTCATACTAAATATGTTTATATATATTTTTATCATTATTATTATTATTATTATCTAGTTGATAAAACGGAGCATCTTCTACAGCGCCCTTGAGATGAGCAATTCATAAAAATGGCGCTTTATAAATTATCCAATTTATTATTATTATTATATTAACTGTGTATCATAGATACACAATGAACAACCAGTAACTAACACACGTATCTACGATGAAGGATCTCGGTTTCATTTATGAGAGTAGGCTGACATCCTGCACATATCGAGAGGATTTATGACACTGCATTAAGGATGTTGGGCTTCATCGTCCGGACTGGAAGAGTTTTCAGAGATCCTAATGTGCTCAGAGTCTTATACAACGCATTTGTTCGGAGCAGACTCGAAAGTGGTTCTGTGATATGGAGCCCTCACGAGGCGAGATATTCCGTTATGCTGGCGAGGATTCAGAAAAAAAGGTATCTCTACATGAGAAAGTATGGTAGCTTTCCGTGGTTCGTACTAATGTCGAACCATCTCTCATGCGTTTCTGGTAGTATACTATACACAATATATTATTTTACCTGTTTTCAATAGATGCCTTAAACATTAATTTTGTAATGTATGTTGATGAAATAAACTGATTTGATTTGATTTAATATATATTACTACAACAACAAAAACACACCATCACACCGTTTCCGCAGGGGTAGGCAGAGAGAATGCACCGCCACACTACTCTCACACACCTCTCAAGCTTCTTCCACATTCATACAACGAGTCATACACACATGTCGATTATTCCGACATCTTACATGTCCAACCTTTGAAATTTGATCACGCCATGTTTTCCTTGGTCTACTTCGACTCCGTACTCCATTTACATTGTTTACGTATACTTTTTTAACCACGCTTTCTCCATCCATGCGCTCCATATATCCAAACTAACGCAGCGATCATCAACCATCAAGGTTCATAAGATATAAAAGATATACATTTGGGTCATATACTGCATGGGAAAAAGTACCACCTTCTCCAACTGATATTGGACGGGAAAATTGAGGGACGCCGAGGGCCCTGTAGGAGACAGATGTCCTGGCTGGGAAACGTGAGGGAGTGGACCGGCATACGAAATGTGGAGGAACTGTCCCGAACGGCGCAGGACAGGGACAGATTTGCTGAGGTGATCGCCAACGTTGGTATGACCCGACAGGGCACTTGAAGAAGAAGAAGGGTTTTATCAAAGTATTTATTTAATACATCTGTCCGGTAAATCATTATTTTTTTAAATTAAATAAAGACCATGTTTGTTTTTTTGTGCTTTTAAATTCCCCTTAGAAAACCCATATAAACTCTTAAGTAATGACGGTATTTCGTGTAAGGGCATATGGTTATTGAAATCAATTAATTTAAGTAGTCATTATTAGGAGTACAATTGTTGAAAAAAAAAATCAATATTATTAGGGCTAAAGATAGACTTATCCTAATACACTTTGAACATTGAAAAAAAACGTTGTTTGTTTTCCGAAACATGTTGTGCTTTTAAATTTTTAAGTGGATTATAAACAACGTATTTTTCATTTTCCAAATTACATAACAATAGAGCAAAGACCAAGGTGATGGGCATGGAAAGGCTTGAAATCAACGTGGACGGCAACATAATTGAGAATGTCCAACAATATACATACCTGGGACACAACATTCGATTGGGCCGAGATAACCAAACCGCAGCTAAAAAAAAGAATTGGACTAAGCTAGGCAGCTTTCGGAAACATGAGTAACATCCTTAAAAATCGGAAAATACCGATCAACCTGAAACGAAAGGTCTATGAAGCCTGCGTTCTGCCAGTTGGTACTTATGGTCTTGAAACTGTGTCATTGTCCAAACAAAGTGCCAAGAATCTACGAGTGACCCAAAGAGGTTTTATTTATTTATTTAATATTATGAAATGCTTCCTAAACCTCTTCCTTTGTCCTACAAACTGTACTCCACATTTTTTCCCATCCTGCATTTGTCTCCTCTGCCTCTCCTGTTCTTCCCGCTGTATATTCCTGTGGTGTATCATTATTTTTATCTTTTATATAATGTTCAATAAATGTTCATGTATTATATATTATGCTTATTTATTCAATAAAGTACAGCGGAGTATAGAAGTAAGATGGGGTAGATTAAATATGGTCTGGCACCCCCTTGTTGTTGCCGTCTTTAAATGTAAGTCCCGGATGGACCGGGGACAGGCCCAGGGAGTGTACGAGCGAGGCTGACAAAAGGGCGCCACTACGCCCTATAACAGTCTCGGGTATGTGGCGGGAACTTCTATGTTCCTTTAAAAAATATATATCTGTAATATATCTGTTTGACGATAAATAATAATAATATCATATGATATTTAATCCACATGTAATACAAAATGTTTATGAGAAACTTAAGCGCGTGAAAATTGATCCTAGCATATCGGCATTACAAAATACTTTTCAATATGTCTTCAAGCACTTAGAATAAAATATTCATGACAGAATGGGAGGAGGCATGTTTCACCTTAATACATAAGAACACGGTGGTAATGCGAGAAAGATAGGCTTATTCGATTTTCTCCTACAAATTTCAAAGTAAACATATGCGAGTACATAACAAGACCCACTTTACGATCCATTAGAGACAATTTTCGTTGTTTAAAGGTATTATTTTTACGACAGTGAAACTTTTTTTTTATTAACATCAGCAACCATAGAAACCAACACCGTTTGAATGTTTAAAAACATTTGACATATCACACGCTTAATAGAACACTGGCTTAACTCAAAAAAGCAAGTTTTTCTCAATCTGAGATGAATCGGTGTTTTAACAAAAACAGACAAAAAACAGGTACGAATGGATAGCGTTAACATTGTGAAAAATAGATGGATAGCGTTACCACGAGCCTCTGTTCTAATGTTAAATCAATTATGACCTAAACCATGATCGGTCAGTTTACTATTAAGCGTGCGATGTAACAACTTTAATTTACTTATAACAAGATAGTTAAGTTGATTGATGAAACATATATAATACAATATAAAACTACTATACGCGAAGACTAGTTACAAAAAATGTGTTAGTTTCTTGATTATAAGAGATTAATTTTGTTTATAAAGAAAATAAAACTTATTTCATTAAAAATCTTTACGCTATATCTTCTGGTTTGGAAGAACAAGCACACAACATGTGTATCGACAGCAATATTAGAATTTATAAGACATGCGTGCGACCTATCAAGCCATAAACCTAAGTGGAATTTAACTAAATATATACTACATATATAAATAAATTATTTAACTATATATTTTTTATTGATCACAAAAACGATGGACTGATGAAGTTTTTTTTTTTTTTTTTTTTTTTTTTATGTACACAACAGGTCGTTTCGACCCAATTACTGCATACATTTTTTATATTTTTTAGCTATTATATTGATTCTTGTGACATGTGATAGGTAGCCAATCTATCGCCATTTTATTGTCACGTGAATTCTACACCAGACCAAAGACAGTGTGACAATCACACTGCCATCGCCGGGAATCGAACCCAGGACCTTCGGCATGGAAGTCAGAGATCGTAACCACTCTGCCACGAAGGTCGTCGAAAGTTATCCAACTTGCGTGTTGTATATGGCAACAGATAGCCCAAGAAAAGAAAATGTTTTGGAAGAGTCTAGAAGAAGTTTATATCTAGCAATGGACTGTAAAAACGACCTTCGTGGCAGAGTGGTAAGAGCTCTGACTGCAATAACGTAGGTCCCGGGTTCGATTCCTGATGTGGCAGTGTGATTGTCACTCTGTCATTGGTCTGGTGTAGAATTCACGTGACAATAAAACGGCGAATGATTGATGTCATGAGTATCAATATAATAGCTAAATGATACATGTCATGAGTATCAATATAATAGCTAAAAACAAATTGTATACAGTAATTGGGTTCAAACGACCTGTTGTATATAATACTTCAGTCTAAACTGCCCCCTGGTGGTAGTCTAATCTATAGTCTAGTCTTTTTTTGTTGTTGTTTCTTCTCTCGTATATTTTATCTTATCTTATTAATTCTCCTACGCTCCCTTTGCCTTCCCTTTATCCTCACCCAAAGACTACCTTTACCTTGCTTCAATCCAGCCCTCCGCATTTTTTCTCTCTCTCTCTCCCCCCCCCCCCAGACTGTTCCGCCTTCCTCATGTAAAAAAAACCCCAAAAAGTTTGTCTTCACTGTGATACCTAGGTTAGGTTCACTAACTAAATGTAAGCTATAAGAAATACTCGTATAGTGTAAGTGAGAAAAAAAATATTAGGTTAAATGCGGTCTGGCATCCCCTTGCGATTGATATCCATTCGATGTAAATCCCGGATGGATAGAGAACAGGCCTAGGAAGTGCATGAGCAAGGCTAACGAAAGGGCGACGCTGCGCCCAATAACAGCCTCGGGTATGTAGTGGGAACCCCCTTCTCTATTGTTTACAAAAAAAAATGCCTGAAAAGAAAGAAAAAGAAAATAATAAATATTTGTGAAATGTATACTTACATCTGTATACGAATCCTGGATTTTCACCTGTGGGTGGTTAATTTAAATTTTTAATTGTATCTCAATAGAGACGAAGAAACAAACTGGAAACTTAACTTACATAAAGCGTGCGCTTAACCCAACCAATGACAGGTCATAAGTCCTGTAAACACCTTGATCATCCATATTCAGTTTCCAGTTTGTTTCTTCGTCTCTATTGAGATACAATTAAAATTTAAATTAACCACCCACAGGTGAAAATCCAGGATTCGTATACAGATATAAGTATACATTTCACAAATATTTGTAAATATTCTGGTCAATTATTTGGCGTATAAAATAGGAGTGGATACTCCAGGCGACTTCTAACAGTGCGATAGGAGGCGGTAGCCTCTTCGCATTGTGTTAATAAAGTAGTTTGCTAAATGCTAAAAACAATCATTCTTCATAGATGGCGTTAGTGGATGGATTGTATAGATTAATCTTAAAAAAAATTAATTAGTACAATCAAATCTACATAGATGGCTAACTGGAACTGCCACGTGAAGATAAGTATGAATTTGGAGTATATATACAACTTCCAAAAATGTATCATACATGATCATAACAACAATGGTGGAATGGGGAATGTTGTAATTACATAAAGCGTGCGCTTAACCCAACCAATGACAGGTCATAAGTCCTGTAAACACCTTGATCATCCATATTCAGTTTCCAGTTTGTTTCTTCGTCTCTATTGAGATACAATTGAAAATAATAAAGTACACGTGTAGAAGTGAGTTGATTGATTTAAAGTAGAATGAAATAATTTTGTTTATTTTATAACACTCCACTTCAATTATCATTGAAGTCGTTAAATGAGAAAGTGAAAATTATTATCTATGTGTTTGGCATGCTTACCTACACGTAAACATTCACGCCGTAAGACTACGTCTCTGGTTAAAACTAAAAATATGATTAAAGTTCACGGTTTCCCGAAAGATAATTGCGTTATATTCTAATTAAAGTACGCCCTTAATGAAAGCAGCAGTTTCCTTGTAATAAATTCTAAGTTCAAAATACAATCACCACAATTGCGGTTTATGATGGCAGCCAATAGATGCGCGTACAATCCGCAAGGAAAGCTTTACATGACGGGTGAGAGGATAATTTTATCTCACTTTTGTATGAATCAAAATTCAATAGATAATTTGGATGGATGAATTGCATTTCAGAGATAAAATAGGTTAATAGTAAACTTTTTTTTGTGTCCTTTTTCGTTTTTTTTTCTATTAAACGTCCGTTTTCAAAAGTTTTATAGAAATTTTGCCGATGTTAAAAAAGTATATTTGTTTTCTTGTATAATATAAATATTATACTATAATTTTCAATGGCTTTTATGAAAAACATGCTCTAATTTACAACTATTCTGGCTAAAGTCAATAAACAATTTAAATATTTATTGTAATGACACATTGATGAAATGAAGCTATTATTCTTCTTTTTTCGATGCTGTGCCAGGTCCCCCCCAGGTTCGCGATCACTGCAGCAGAGGCATATCTGTCCTGCGCCACTTGGAACAGGTTCTGAACTCTAGTAATTCCTGTCCACTCTTTGATGTTCCGCAGCCAGGACAGTTGCCTTCTACTTATTCCACTTTACCCATTATATCAGTCGAAGGAGGTGGTATTTTTCTCCCCTTAGCACATGACCCAAATAAGAGACCTTTATAATTTGTACACTCGACAACAGCTCTCTATTGGCTCTGGCTCTCTGCAGTACGTCTGCATTACTAACCTTATCGGTCCACGATATACGAAGCATTCTGCGGTATATCCACATCTCGAACGCCGAACAAACGGTTCATTACATTCACTTTCAGAGTCCAGGTTTTGCAGCCATATAGTATTATTAGCTTAGTTATTATATAGTAGATTGAAGAAAATAAGGTAATGTATTCTTCGTCAGCTTGTCTCCATCCACTGCTGGATGTAAGCATCTCCACCTCCACGCCATTTTTCTCGGTCTCTCGCCAGTGTTTTCCAGGCCCTTCCCGCCGTCCACACAATATCATCGCTCCATCTTGTTGGCTGTCTCCCGACACTTCTCCGGCCCAACCTTGAACTCCATTCAGTAACCCTTTGGCACCATCTTCCATCATCCCGTCAACACACATGATCAGCCCACTGCCACTTCATCCTTGCAATGTGTATCTCTACATCAGTGACCCTATGCGTCTTCTAATTTCCATGTTGGGTATATGGTCTCTAAGCGAGATACCGAACATGGATCTTTTCATAACCCATTGTGCAACTTTGATTTTGATTTTATATTGTTTATAAAGATGTTCAATTGATTTTACTGATCAAATAAAACGATTTTTGTTCATTGGGAGCTATTAAAAATAATGATTGATTCTGTAAGTTAAATACAAATTTAATCTACGTTTTTTATCGATAAATATCACGTGATTTTTCGGTAAAAGCCTTAGAAACAGTGACCTATTTATACATACTAATTTATTTGCACCCATTACGTAACTATACCTGTAAGCATATACGTGTGTTTGTGTGAATCAAATAATGGGTGTACGTGACGGTGTGCGTGTAACCGAAGGATAATTAAGTTAATTTGCTAACCAGACGAGCGGGATTGTCGCGAATAAATTTGTAGCGCCCAACGAACCGTTCGCCTCCTCGCCCTAGTTAAACTGAATGTTAGCTATTTGAATCCGGGGAATGTGAAGATTAAGATAAAGAAAGAATTAGATTACTATCTCTTTCGGATGTTTAATAAATTTCGCAGAGAGCCCGCGCGGTGAGACTAAGGGTGGTTTCATCTATTAAATTTAAATTAATCTCTTTGCGCGGAGAATATGTAATACAAAGTGAGGTTTTCTTCAAAATAATTAAAATTATATTCTATTAAGATACTTATTAAGGGGAATAATTATTATTTTTATTAAACATCTCAAAGTCATCCATATTTATTTATTTGTCGAATCAAATGATTTTGTTACAAGCATATTAAGAATAACTACCATGCAAATACAAATAATATTATAATAATAATAATAAAAATAAAAATGATAAAAATAATAATAATAATATGCTAACTTTCAAAGCGCCGTTTTTGTGATGTAATCACCTCAAGGGCGCATTAAGACGTGTTTCAAAACTAAAAATAAAAATTTTCGCGGTCGGTTAAAAAGTATAGTAAAACAATGTATAAATGTTTAATTTGGGTATGATATATGAAAAATATGGGTTTTCAGTTTAGATCTGAAATCTGTCGGATCATTCATGTATCTGAAAACATGAATGATCCGACAGTGAAAACAGTAAGTAACGACAGTAAAAAAAACTTTTTTTAATAATTACAAATAGTTTTTTTTAAAGCACGTGGTTATGAACCATTCTGTGTAATATAACGTTTATATCAGTATATAATAGGAATATTATTACAATTAATAAGTATATATGTATTGATTTTCAAATTTGCTTTCCCGGCGGAAAGGTTGATATTCTCTTTTTCTCAGTCATATTCCTCATGATTGAGGGTCGTGTCCATCCTGTAAACTATTGACCATGGCACACCATGCACTCCTGTCACCTGTCAGTCTCCAGGCTGCAGCTAATGAGATACCAGTCAGATCCCTGATTTGATCGGACCAGCAAATCGGTGGTCGTCCTTGTGGTCGCCTTCCCTCCACTTTGCCCATGATGATGAGCTTTTTAAGGTTGTCCTGATCTCTCCGGGATATGTGTTTAAAATATTTCAGCATTCTCTAAGAGCACATCCACGAGAGTCTCACCTTGATACTGGTCAAGGATTGACTCATTTGTTCTTCTTGCCGTCCAGGGTATACGAAGCATTCGTCGCTAGCACCACATCTCGAAAGCATCAATTTTGGACCTCTCTGATGTTCGCATAGTCCAAGACTCACAACTATAAAGGAATATGGAGAAAACAAGGGTTTGAACCAGTCTCATCTTGGCTTTTGTTGGAAATATTTTTGTCTTGCAATATCTTGGTGAGCTTTGTCACGGCAGTTTTAGCCATTTGGGTTCTGCGTCGAATCTCCTTCTTGCATCCCCTCTGGTCAGTTATCAGCGATTCAAGATGGACAAATTCATTCACAACTTCCAAGTCTGAGAGAAGGCCCGTGTTTGTGAATAGGTTAGCTCTGCTTATCATCGTTATCTTTGTCTTTGATCTATTAATCCTCAAGCTTATCAGCTCACTCTCTCTTTCGATTCTTCTAATAAGTTCTGCGACTTCACTCTCTGTGGATGCAATTCGTGTTACATTCTTCTTCTTTGCGTGCCGATCAGGTCCCCTTGTCGTTGGCAATCACTCCGGCGAAGGCTTCTCTATCTTGCGCAATCCGGAACAGCTCCCCCACATGTCTCATCCCGGTCCAGTCTCTTATGTTGCACAGCCAAGACGTTTGCCTTCTACCAGGACTACGCTGCCTCTCAATTTTTTCCATCAGTATTAGTTGGAGCAAACTGTATTTACATCCCCGCAGAATGTGACCCATATATGAAATCTTACGGACCTTAACGTCCTTTAGCAGTTGTCTACTACAATTGGCTCCTCTAAAAACCTCCAAACGAAATCTGTCCACGGTATGCGAAGCATTCTCCTATGCAACCACATCTCGAATGCTTCTGACCGGTTCATAGTGTGCACTTTAAGGGTCCAAGTCTCCGTGCCATAGAGTAATACAGACCAGACAAAGAACTTCAACATTCTCTGCCTTAGTTTCAAGTTCAAGTTGTCATTGTGAATTTTTATTATGTCACTTTATAAACCTTACAACAGTGTGTAAGGTTTATATAGCTACCTAATAAAAATTCACTGGGCTTTCCCAACTTGAACCTAGAGTTAAATATAACTAATGTACTAAATAACCAACCATGATTGATTACGACTACCTTCTCATACATTTGTTTTGGCCATAAAACTTAACGCGAAAGTAAAATACGTCGAATATTGAATTATTAATTTCATACGAGTAAATCATATGAAAGTACGAATTGCGTATGTATTGTACTCCTAATAACTAACGGTCTACATATACAGTTATTTCCAAAAATTACAGGGCAAAAGAATGTTATTTTTATTTATGAAGACGAATACCAGAAAATTATATTCATCAAAAATGTTGATTAAATAATAAAGACAAATATAAGGTTAGTTTTTTTGGTATGGAACATTTATTTATTGTAGGGTAACATACAGCTAAATGAGGACATAGAAGGTTACCCATCGCTTACCCGAAGATGTTATAAGGGCCTATGAAAATTATTTCATTTATTTATTTCATTTATTTATTTTAAACATATCTAAAGCATTACAGAACATTGAAATACTATGATACTTTAACATTACACACTGTTAAATTAAAAATTATACTAATTAAATTTAAAAAAATACATTATAATGATTATTATTACTATTATTATTATTATTATTATTATTATTTATATTATTATTATTTCTTTTATCTATTTTCCAAATTTAATATGTTCTCCTATAAATAGTAACTGACCGCTCTTAAAATTAAAATATTAAGGCACCTAGCTCGACTACAGTAAGAACTTCAAAATTATATCATAGAAATTTTCTCATTGACATAGGAACAAATACACTTAAATTTTAAAAAGATCACGAAAATTTGACATTTTATATATTATTGTAACACCTGATGATGTCAACATAGGTTGACGAAACAAGTCGCGAAAAATAAATATACCATTGTGACACATAAAACATTTTTTTTAAATTTTACAGTGTATAATTCTTCTTTCATTAGCATTTAAAAAAATTATACATCGTTTTACACATTTTGTTTGCACTTTTCCTTCTTCTGCCAGTTCCATGCTTTGCTTTAATAGATAACACTATTGTTTAAATAAACTATAAATAAGGGCACCTTATTTATTTCTATTACATATAAAATACATTTTAAACTACTTTTGCAACGCCATATTTTCAAAGCAAATGACCGTAGCGCAAAAAAATATAATTTGAAACTTGTTTATGGAGTCCTCACAATTACGCAGCTCACTGTACAACAGACGAATTTATTCCCTCTAAACGTCACCTATATAGCACAGTTAGTAAACAGCCCCGGTAATTAAAACAAAACATCTGGTACAGCGTTTGCTTAGAGTTATGTACAATTTTATTTAATTTGTTGCCTTGTGAAACTCACAGTTGTGAAAGAATACGCCATTCAAAATAATCATCCATTATTTATTCTATTTAGTAATAATAATAATAATAATAAAACGCTTACTTTTAAAGCGCCGTTTTTGTGATGTAATCACCTCAAGGGCGCATTAAGACGTGTTTTAAATCTAAAAATCTAAACGTGACCGCTTAAAAAGCGATCGGTTTAAAAGTGTAGTAGAACAAAGTATAAATGTTTAGATTGGATGTGAAATATGAAAGAGATGGGTTTTTAATTTAGATCTGAAATCTGTCGGATCATTTATGCATCTGATGGACCGGCTACCGCGAACGCTCGATCCCCGAAATTTGTACTGGGGCAACGCTTCGGCTCAACTAATCTTCCCATTGCTGAGGAGTTCGCCGAGCGAAGTGTGGATTTCCTTGAATTTAGGCTGTATGTTATACAGAGTTCAGATATATAACTTGGTGCCATTCCATGTGGGGCTTTGAAGACTGTCCAGCAGAGTTTATATTGGTAAAATGTGAACCTTCTTATGCAACGATAATCTTAACCTGAAACTCCAACCAAGAACGATTAAATGTTATACTACTATATGGCCAATATAATATGCCATTCAAAATAATCATCCATTATTGGAAAAATGGAGAAAGATATCGGAAGAAGGGTTGGAGCTGGAAACAAAATAAATGGTGCACTCAAAGTCATTACCGCAAATAGAAATATATAGACTGAAGCAAAGATGGCAGTGAATTCTAGTGCTGACCCAAATGTATGGAAGTGAAGCTTGGAGTTGGCAGAAGAAGGATGAAAGTAGGATAAATGCCGTAGAAATGAGGTCACTAAGAAGGATGTTTGGAAAAACAATGTATGAAAGAATATCTAATGATAGTATTAAGGAATGTAAAGCGGATAAATAAAATCAAGAAAGGGTCACTAAGATGGTTTGGACATATGGAACGAATGGATGAGGGAAGAATGGTTAAAAATATATATTCAAGTAGTGTGAATGGAAAAAGAAGTCGAAGAAAGCCAAGGAAGACATGACATGACCAAATTAATCAATTACTTAAAGGCGACCATGTTCAAAGTAGGAACAATCGACGAGCGTGCATGTCACGATGTAGGAGAGGCGCGAGAGTTATGTCAGGATAGAACAATGTGGCGATTCATTCTCTCTGCCTACCCCTCCGGGGAAACGGCGTGATGGTTAGTTAGTTAGTTAGTTAGTATTACTTCTATTTAGTAAAATGAGAACCTTCTTAAAAAATGAGAACCTTATTTTGCAACGATAATCTTAACCTGAAACTCCGACAAAGAATGAATAAATGTTATACTATTATAATATATGGCTGTAAAACTTGGACTCTGAAAGTGAATATAATGAACCAGTTGGAGGCGTTTGAGATGTGGATATACCGCAGAATGCTCCGTATATCGTGGACCAATAGGGCCAGGAATGTAGACGTACTACAGAGAGCCAGACCCAATATAGAGTTGTTGTCGTGTGTAAAAGTTAGAAAGGTCTCATATTTGGGTCATGTGCTAAGGGGAAAAAAATACCAACTCCTTTGACTAATATTGATGGGTAAAGTAGAGGGACGTCGGGGAGTTGATAGAAGGCAGTTGTCCTGGCTGCGGAATATAAAAGATTGGAAAGGAATGACCAAAGTCCGGAACCTCTTCCAAGTGCGCAGGACAAGAATGCCTTTGCTGCAGTGATCGCCAACGTTTGGAAGACGTGACACAGTATTTAAAAAATAACTAATAAACAATAGTATTATTATTTGAAATAAATTTTTCATCGTATATCCCATCTCAGCCGTCCCCTATCCATCGCCACTCTTATTCACCCTAGTCCACAATCCTTATAACATACTCGTACATAAAAGAAACATATGAATATAGAAGAAAACTAGAGTAGATTAAATGTGGTCAGGGCATCTCCTTGCTTTAACCGTTTTTCTTTAAATGTATGTCCCGGATGGACCGCGGACAGGCCCAGGGAGTGTTTGAGCGAGGTTGACAAAAGGGCGTCGCTTCGTCCTATAATAGCCTCGGGCATGTGACGGGAACTCCTTCAAAAAATCCTTATAACATCATCGGTTTAGCGGGCAGGGGGACGTCCATCTTTTCGGAATCCAATTTATTGTTTCTTGAACAATAATGTAAAACTTTAATTAAATAATTTATATGAATGAAAACAATAAATACGAATGAAAACGTCAGTTTTCTAGAAGTTTTATTATATTTTATGGGAATGACATGTTTCGCCCTTCTAAGGCGTTATCAAATGTATCACATTTGATAACGCCTTAGAAGGCACATTACATTACATTATATTCCCATAAAATGTAATAAAACTTCCGGTAAACAGACGTTTTCATTATTATTCATTATTTAAATAAAGAGTTTTACAACATTTTTCAAGAAACAACAAACAATTTATAATAGTTATTTATGTTTCATTAAAATATTATAGAATGCCCTGTTAATTTAAAATAAATTAAACTCGAGCTGCACTGAAATCTATTGTTTGCCGTTCGATCAAGTTAGAATTAATCCAATATCTTTGAAATGTTTGCCCAGGCATCATTATAAACTTCATCATACCCATGAAACGATCAATGTGTTGAAAATATGGTAAGCTATAATGTAAAACCAGAGTTTTACATAATTGTTCAAGAAACAATAAATACGAAAGAAAACGTTTGTTTTCTAGAAGGTTTGTTATAATTCATGTGAATGATATGTTTCGCCGGCCAAAGGTATTATCAAATGTTTGATAACGCCTTAAACATGTCATTCCCATAATATATCTCTTGGGCTTATAAAAATATATGCTGAATGTATGAAAAACATTGGACTAATTCAAATTTCAGCGTATCTGAAGATTACTGTAATAAGATGCTAGTTTAAAGGTCACCTTCTTAATTCAAAGTCACTTTAAGTTATGTTCGAGGCCCTTGTAACTAAATCACTTCAACCCAGACTGACGTCAATTGAATTTTCTTATAAAAATCACGGATTTATAAGTGGATGGAAAACTGATTGAATTTATTTTCTCGCTGTTTTTATTAGACCCAGATTCACTTTTGCCATAAGAAAATTGTGCAGCCAACTTGCTGATGGTTCTAAAAATCTTATTTATTTTTATATTTATCCAAATAAAAGGTTTTTGATAGAATAACTTTTACGAACGTTGTGGTCACGTATAAATAATAGAATTTGACTTACAGTTTATACTAACTAACTAATTAACTAACCATTACGCCGTCTCCTCGAAGGGATGGGCAGAAAAAAATGGATCTCTACACTTTTCTTTCCAGACATAATTCTCCTGCTTCCTCAACATTCATTCATCGTGTCATGCACGCAGATCAATTACTCCGACTCCTCACGTGGCCGACATTCAATATTTGATTTATTTGATCGTGCCACGTTTTCTATCACTATTCCTAGTTCCATTTACATGGTGTATCGTGTTTTTTACGATTCTTTCTTCCTATATTATTTCCACGTGTCTTTTTAATATTCGTTTAATTATTTTGTTCATAACACTTTCATTCGCACTGCATTCATGTTTTGTAGTTTCATTCCACACTTTATCATACACATATTTTTCACACATTCGTTACGTTTTCGATCACATTTCTAATTTCATCCTTCTTTTGCCAGTTCCATGCTTCGATTCCATACATAATGGTAGTTACAAGTTTATACTGTTTTGTATAAATAATTAATATAAAACAATTAAATACGAACCCAACAATATTGCATTAGAATTTCTGGAACTCTAAAACTCGTTAAAAAACAGTTTTTGTCACTTATTCTTTATCAAACAATACTAGTTAATCATTTTATTTGTTCAATAACATATTATTTATCATTAAATCAATCCTTTCTGGTCCATACATCATTTCTGTATTAAACGGTTTGATACTAGAATTATTTTTACTACTTTTTTAATTATCGTTTCGATTAATAAGATTCTGTAAACAATGATGATTTCTTTTTCTTTTTCTTTTTTAAATACTTTGTTTAACCCTTAACGTACCGTGTTCAAAACAAAACGCTCGCTCCCATGTGGTAAGTTCAGTTTACCGCTAACTTTATCTAAATATCAAGCATATGACTAGATGAATCAAAATTTAATTTATGTCATCTTGTAGGGAATTTCATTAGAAATAGATCGATATCTATAATATACATGGATTATTTGAAAAACATATCATTATTATTTTTTTTCTGGAACCATGCGATTTCTGATATGTAATGCGTCACAGCATACGGGCGACTAGACATCGGGTATAAACTTGTCTGCGCGCCGCGGCCGGCGGGGCGAGGATAAAGGCACCTAGGTAAAATGTATAGTACGTTCAAGACAACGAGTACGTATTAATATTTGTCCCTTTTGGTAAAGTGTTAATATTTTCACAGTTCTGATATTATTAAGTTACGTGCTGCGTTTTCATCCAGTCGGTATTATTACGTACCTATTGAAAAGGTCAAAGATATAATTTATAATACGTTCAAAACAGCGAGTAAGTATTTGTCACTTTTGATAAAGTTGTAAATATTAGCAAAACAAATTCTACCTTAACACGAATGAAGGTGAGGGCAGTCTTAGAAAATATTTTTTTTTGGGATGAAGGAAGTAATTTTTTGCTTTTTTTTTATTACGAAATATTGAGAACACTTCAATGGAGGATTACAATTTTTTTATAATATTAGGGTCCATAGGTTTTAAGAAAATCAACTTTAAATTGGCAGTGGAAACTCAATTGACCACATGGCAACGCGACGGTTAAACCATACCAACTTAAAAAAAATAAAATTACATATCAGACAACCAGTCCTTCTTCAGTGATATTATAAAGATTAGTATTCAAAATATTATAAAATTGTTAACAAATATGATCAGTTTTGACAGATGTTATAAAGTTTTTATAATTGTATCTTTATAATATCACTGAAGAAGGACTGATTGTTCGAAACGATTGTATTTTTTTTTAAAGTTAGTGTTGTATATACAAAGTATAAAAAAGTAAAAAGACAAATAAAACATCTTTATCACAAAGTTTAGCGAACATAGAAGAAATGATGACTTCCATCGTAACATAGATTTAATTTCTAAAACAAACACTTTTTACGTTGTTATCCATTTTTTGTCATGTACATTTAAATTTACATATGACACAACAATTTAATAAGATTTCTCAATAAGTTGTTGCTACAAATAGGGTGGAATATTGTAATAGAGGGACAAAGTTGAACAATGCGTTACGTGTTTAGAATTAAATGACATACAGTTCACCGCAAGTAAGACAACATATTCAGATCAGACCACCAAATTGGATCAATTTGTAGTGTAGATATTGTTAATTCCCTGTCAATTGCCTCGAGATTTGATCAAAGTTGAATAATTGAACATATTTACATATGCAGAAGAACATTAGCAAGATTTGAATCAAAAAAGAATTGATATGTATTTGGATTATCGTTTATGATTTTATGTAGACATTTCAATGCCTCCTTAGAACGGGTTACCCCAGTTGGGAGGTATTAAAACCATGTACTTGGTAAATGATCAATAAATAAATAAATAAACAATTTATCTTAGACAGATACGTTATGTATCTATAAAACTTCTGTGCGATTCATCATGACATATGGTATAGAATTCAGGGCTGATGGAATAGAATTCAGGGCATTGGTATATAATTCAGGGCATATGGTAGAGATATCAAGGCATATGGTATAGAGTTCAGGGCATACGGTATAGAATTTAGGGCATATGGTATAGAATTCAACCATAATTACAAAAAAAAAATGCGCCAAGAGTGTCGGTTTACACTATTGAGTTTATATTTTTTGTCATGTTACAATGGTTTTACATCTTTATCAGGAGATTAATATAAACCCCTTTTTAATATAACGGAGGGGTAAAACCTTTGAATAATAAACCCAAAGTATAAATAGTAGTGTTAGAATTCATCGGAAAATTGATAAGATAAGTGAATACATAAAAAGGAATGATATATTCTGTTTATATAGCAATTATGTAAAACTCCTAATTAATTAATCATAATAAACAAAAGCGTCTATTTTATTGAAATTTTGTATGGGAAAAATTAACACAAAACGTAGGGCTTAACGATATCAAAAGAGCCGCTCAGATGTAAACTGATCATCGATAACACAACCATTGAGCAAGTCATGCGATTCATTTACCTAGTTGTAGAGATATGTAGTCACAGTGACCTTTGTTATATGACGAAATGCGAGCACACACCATATCATATGGAGGAACAAATACTTGCTAACCGAAAGTAAAGTCAAGATATACTCGTACAAGGCATTCGTCCGCCCCATAATGACGTATTGAATAGAGGTCAAAGCCGATAACATAGAACAAAGAACCTTCTTAGAGTAGCAGAAATGCGAAGCCTACGCTCCATCGCAGGCAAAACCCTCAGAGATCGGATCAGAAATGAAATGATAAGGTCTGTCTGTGGTGTTGAGGACATAGTAGGATAGGGAAGAAGCAGGAAGCTCTTTTGGAGAGATTACAAGAATTGCAAAAATTGTTAAAGAAAAAAACCCAAGCAGCAAGATACTACCAGAAAGGTCACCAAAAAGATGGAGAGATGGCTGGACATCATCATCCCAGGACAACTAAGAGAAAGAAGAAGGAGGAAAAACGTGTGTTACTTGCTAGGGGAATATTAAATGATATAGACTTAGCAAAGCGTACATATCATCCCTATAAAACATAATAAAACTACTAGAAAACAAAGGAATGTGTGGATACTCTGTGTATAATAGAGTGTCGAATGAAAATATAAGAAGTGAATGTGGTGCGAATGATGGTTTTATGAACAAAAGAATGAAAGAATCATTAAGATGGTTTGGACATATGGAAAGAATGAATGAAGAAAGAATGTTAAAAAAAAATATGTTAACGATGTATAGAAATAAAGGAAGACCGAGGAAAACGTGGCACGATCAAATAAATCAAATATTGAATGTCGGCCATGTGCGGAGTCAGAGAAATAGACGCGCGTGCATGACACGATGTATAAATGTTGAGGAAGCAAGAGAAATATGTCAGGAAAGAAAAGTGTGGCAGTACATTCTTTCTGCCCACCCCTTCGGGGAGACGGCGTGGTTAGTTAGTAAGTTAGAAAACAAAGGTTTTCATGAAAATTGAAATGTAATAGAGATAAACGAGAATAGTTTATCACATGTGTCAATTTGTGAAACCTTCTGGCAATTTTATTAACCACTATAACAGGCATCATAATAATTATATAATTTGAGGTTTGAAAGCTTGCGGTGGATAAACCTTTGTGATAATTGTTATTTTGAGGATTCAAGAAATGTGTTTACTTGTGGTTAAGTTGAAGGTTAAACGTTTACTACGTTGTCGTGGAAATGTGCTTTCAAATATACGTATGGAGCGTTTCTGTAAAAAAACATTACACTAGACCAGTGATTCCCAAAGTGGTCTATAAAGACCCCCAGGGGTCGACGACAACTTGCAAGGGGTCTACGACAATTGTTAAACCCCTTGCAAGTTAATTGGGGGACCATGAGATGTAAATGGGGGTCCACGAGATGGTTCAACTAAATTGAAGCCGAATATTGAAACGCAAAACGATATCGAAATCGTAGGCGACCTTTTTTTTTAAGCTCATTTGGGGTCGAAATTTGCCGGTCAAAATCATTGGCGACCTATTTTTTAGCTCATTTGGGGAAATCGAATGCCCGATCTTTGCCAAAAGGTGAAGCCCGAAAAAATCAATTTTAGGAAAGCAGGGAGTCTATGAAATCGGCAAGGGGTCTATGAAATCGGCAAGGGGTCTACGGGACAAAAAAGTTTGGGAACCTCTGCACTAGACCAATCAATTACTAAAATATATTAAATTTACAATAAATCATGACGCTGTATTCCTAACGTGTTATGTAATTTCCACATGTTTCGATTTACAGATAATAGTTTAACGTATGACTATCTATTTTTAGAACTTAGCGTGTTTAATATTTAAAAGATACCATAGATATGTATTTTATTATATTTGATAAAAAAAAATTGAATAATTGAAAATAAAAACAATATTTTGGTTTATAATGGAAAATTAAAACTTTTGAAAAGGTATATTCTGAGTTTTTCAGTTCGAAGTGATTAAAGTCTTTTAAATGAAATACATTTTGAAAATTAATTTTGCCTCCCTTCTTAACTGTGAATTGATATTTTTGAATTTAGAGTTTTTTATTATTTATTTTTATACTGAGGAAGGACGTGTACGGTCCGATAAAATAGACAGCAGTGATAATGCAGTGTTTAACAAAACTTATTCAAAAGCTTCGTCGCCATTTACTTTTTGTGTAGTATTTCTGTACCTGCGAGTCATAATATCTTAACTGAACAAAACCTGACATGATATCTCTCATTTCGGCCAACAATTCACATAAGATTCTCTCCCTTAAAGTTCTCAGATACGTATATGTTAATAATGAAAACATCTTCTAAATATATATTTAAGGAAATCAAATTATTCAAAGCAAATTAATTATTTACTTTGGGAATTATAAAAACATTGTGTAACCACTTTTTAATAAAAAAATACTAAAATACACGACATGTTTCAGAGGATACCTCCATCTTCATGTGTAAAAATATAACAAAAACTAAAAAAAGAAAGACTAATAAAAAACGCACTTAAAATTCGATACAAAAATTCAAAATTAACATTTATAACAAATAGCCCAACATAATTTTTAATTTTGAATTTTTGTATCGAATTTTAAATTCGTTTTTTATAAGTCTTTCTTTGTTTAGTTTTTGTTATATTTTTACACCTGAAGATGGTATCCTCTGAAACATGTCGTGTATTTTAATATTTTTTTATTAAAAAGTGGTTTAAACAATGTTTTTATAATTCCTAAAGTAGATTACTATGGAATTCCACAGTGTTAATGAATTAACTTTCAATTAGTTAAATTAATTATTGTTTTATTAAAAGTAAATTTTGAAATAAGCATGCTGATTTATATTTCAAAGTAACAAAACTCCAAATTTAATTAAATTAATGAGAACACTGCATTACATGTTTTTACATTAAATTAAACCCTTCCCCATTGAAATGGATACAGTTTTATCAATTTTCCATAGCCGAGTATATCTTTCAATTGCTTTGAGGAAGCAAAGTGACGCCGGGCCATATTGTTATATGGATATTTTAATTAATTATTCCTTTAGCTTTGATCTTCTCTTATTTACACTAATTTTAAGATCTGATGTTCTTGAGGAAGTCTGCAAGATAATTTATATGCCAAATTGTATTTCTTGAGGAAAATGTAGCCCTTCAAAGGACCGCTGGGAGCCACAATAAATTTTGAAAATTCAACATTTCGGTCTGTACTTAACCGGTAGAATAACAAACGTTTATTTTGTGTTTACAAACTGGTTTATGTTTTTGTTATAGTAAAAGCTCCAATGCTCCAGGAAACGAATCTAATAAGACCGGTTTTAAATATAAATAACAAATATTATTTCACGTGTACGGTTTAAGAAACAAAGAATTAACTAAGAAAACAAAAGTTAATGAAACCACTTCTATCATATCTTTTTTTTTCTTCTTTTTGTCCTGTCACACCTCCGTGGTGCATAGGGCCTCAAGGAACCTTCTCCACCTGACTCTATCGCATGCCTGATGCCTAACATCATCCCAAGTGATGCCTGCCGACCTAACCTCATCCTGCAGGGTTCTTCTCCAGGTGGCTCTAGGTCTGCCTCGCTTTCTCTTTCCCCCATAAGGGACCAGTCTAGTGCACCCTGAGCGATGCTGGCTGGGTTCCGTCTCAGAGTGTGACCGATCCACGACCATTTGCGTCTAGCGACCTGTTCTCTAATTGGCTTTTCGCCTGCCATAGTCCAGAGAGCGGCATTTGACACTGTTTGGGGCTAGTAGATTTTGAATATTGAGCGAAGGCACCTATTTATAAACACATGGAACTAACTAACTAACTTACCATCACGCCGTCTCCCCGGAGGGGTAGGCAGAAAGAATGGAACGCCACACTGTTCTGTCCTGACATACGCCTCTCGCTTCCTCTACATTCATACATCTTGTCATGCACGCACGTCGATTTTTCCGACTCCTCACGTGACCGACATTCAATATTTGATTGATTTGATCGTGCCACGTTTTCCTCGGCCTTCCTCTATTTCTAGCTCCGTTCACGCCGTTTACATATACCTTCTTTACCATTCTGTCTTCACTCATTCTTTCCATGTGTCCAAACCATCTTAATGACCCTTTCCTTATTTTGTTCATAACACTTTCATTCGCACCACATTCACTTCTTATACTTGCATTTGTCACTCTATCATAAACAGATTTGCCACACATTCGTCTTAGAGATCTCATTTCTACTGCATTTATTCTACTTTCATCCTTCTTTTGCCAGTTCCATGCTTCACTTCCATACATAAGGGTCGGCACAAGAACACCATTGTGCACTGCCATCTTAGCTTTTTTGGATAGGCTTTTGTTTGCGATGACAACTTTAAGTGCACCATTTATTCTGTTGCCTGCCCCAACCCTTCTTTCAATATCCTTCTCCACCCTCCCATCCTTTGTAAACATACTTCCTAAATAAACAAATTCATCCACTTGTTCCAGATTTTCACCGTTTACACTAATGTTGCACAACTGTCATGCTTCCTTCTTTTTCGAAAATCATTACCTTAGACTTATTCACATTCATCATCAAATCGTATCGCTTGCATACCTCATACATCCTAGACACCAGGGCTTGCAGTTCGTGCTCGTTGTCTGCAAGTAGCACAGCGTCGTCCGCATACAACAAACAGCTTACTGAAACATCTTCCATTTTTTCACCTGCTTCCAACCCTTTCAGCTCTTTCATACACTTGTCCATATATAGATTAAACAACCATGGAGACATTACACACCCCTGTTTGACACCTTTATTGATATCAAACCAGGCTGTAAGATCCCCATTTACTCTGACACTAGCAGTGCTTTCTGTGTACAGCGATGAAATGAACACATGGAGTTTACCAATAACGTCCGCGGTAGACTTTCAAGTCTTACATCCAAGTCTCACATCCGTACTTCTATCATATATTCATCTTTAATTCATGTTCTTTATTCGTATTTAAATAATTCTAAAAAAACTTTCATCATAATATTTGTTAATAAAGATCTTCTGTTTAATGCTTACATCCAATCTTGATAGATGGCGCCAGTGTAGATTGAACTAAAAAACCCAACATTGTAGAATATATATATCTTCCAAAAATTTGTCAGACGTGGTGTTCGTAAGAAGGCGGAATGGGGATAATTGTATTACATAAAGCGTGCGCTAAACCCAACCAATGACCGGTCATAAGTCCTGTCAGCGCCTCGATCACCATATTCTGTTTCCTATTTACATTTTCGTCTCTATTAAGTATTCACTTTTTAGAATTGACAGACAACTAGATTATTTACACTGTTTTCTACACTAAAGATGGAGAAATTATTAAAAACTTTACTGTTCTATAAAACGTTAGTTAAAGTACTGTGACAAAACAATATTATTTTGTATAAGCTTAAGGCGTTAATACTGTGGAATTAAACACAATGCAGTTTAACGAAAAATTCAATAATTAAAACGAATAAAATCATTCGTTTTATAGAAGCTTTACGAAATTTTATGATAATCACATGTTTTGACTTTCTAAGGTAATATTATATGTAAATCAATGTAAATGATGTTACATTTGATAACATCTGAAAAAAAAACCGATAAATTAATCATGCCTATAAATTATAATGAAATAATAATAGAAAAATATGTGTTATAATAAATAAAATCAAATTAAAACGTTGTTCTTTAATAACTACTAAAACTTTACTCTTTATTTTGACAGCGACCGCGGTTAAGTTTATTCAAAATGAACCCCCATGCAGAGATTTTAGTTTGATTATCTTAAAAACAAACATAGTTTTCGAAATTAATTAAGAGTTTCGGACACACTATATAATTGTCTCTCTTAATATGATAGGAAATTAATTTGTAGCCTCTGAAGAACACATTAATAACTCAGAACTATTAATCATATAAGTCCAAAACACTGCTAGCTGTAGGACTCCTCCGATTATAGTTTTAATCTATATAACAGCTTAACGAAAATGGATGGATTTTCAGTGGAGTTAATGTATTTACTCAAAAGTTCGTACAAACTTTAATTAATCTTAATAACAATAGCCATAAAATTACAAGGCAATTGTGACTATTGTATGAAGTTGGATATTAGTATTGCTATTTTGCTGTATACGTTCATATGGGATACAAACCACTGTTTATAATGTACAATAGACAAGTTCATAGATTGTACTTTAACCCGATATTCACATTTATTCAAATAAAGTATTATAATAAAGTTTTTTCGTTTATATAAAGAATTTTGACAGGTGTAAAAATAATTTTTTCATTTGTTCCAATGACAATTTGAATAATTTCTTCAATATTCTTTTAAAGTTCTTGCTGGTGTTGGTTGGTTTTAAGTGCCTAATTACTGCCAAATAAAAAAATGGATACGTGGAACATTAATTAAATAATATAACAGCTAATTTAAAAAACGGTGGATACGTGTAACATAAATTAAATAAACACAAAAGTCCGGATCGTCCATGTCAACTTGTGCAACATCGAAAAAACATTATGTGTTATTACATTATGTGCTAAATTTAAAAAATGGTGGATTCGTGGAACATAAATTAAATAGACAAATGTGCACCATCTAAAAATAACATTTTGTATTAAATTATTTTTATTTTGGTATTTTATTTTATATCATTGTATTTTATATTATTTGTTTTAGATTTATTTTGTGGATGTTGGAAGATCGAAGTGTGCGCGGGAGATGCCTATTGGTGGCGATGAGGTTCGCAACCCATCACACCGCGTCTCCCGCGGGGCGAAAAGAGAAGGATTGAGTGCCGCATCGATTAAAGTGTGACAGTCCATTCTTTCTGCCTACCCTTTCGGGGAGACGGCGTGATGGTTAGTTAGTTAGTTAGTTAAGTATTATAATTTATTCAAATCAAATCAAATCAGTTTTTTTCATCAACAGACATTACAAAATTACTACTTTCACTAATATGAAAGACGCTAATCTCCAAGGTGACCGCGTTCAGCAGATTAATTGCTCTTCCCACCAGTGTCACCAGAGGCAGGTTGGTTCTGGCGGTCGGTAGGTATAACAATTAATGCTGTCGCTGCCGGAGATATCTATCAGGGACAAAAAGCCGAATACCTCCCAGCACGGCCGAGTTCTCGAAATATCACCTGAGTAATCTAAAGAAACGGGTTATGAGATGCCCATCTCTTCGAAGCTGCAGAGAGTTGGCCCCAAGCTTTCCCAAAAGAAATGCTGTGGGATAGAGCCACAGATAGATACTTTACTTCCTCGTGTAGAGATACTTCAGAATTTTTTTCTGAACCCTCTCCAGCATAACGGAATATTTCGCCTCGTTATTGTTATTAATTGAGAAAGATCTTTTCGTAGTTTTCTCAATGGTACAAAACATGTACAATTAAAAGGCAGCAAAGAATAGATTGGAATTCACCTCACAGGAGGATCAATCCTCTCGAGAACACACCATATAGGTCTTTAGCGAGGAAGAAGAGAAAGAAGAAGAATAAAATTTCTTATATTTTTAATTCATAATCTTTAATTAAAACGTCAGAAATTTCATACATAGAAAATAAGAAACTCGTTTAGAGACATCGTAAGCTCCGCTCGGGGTTATTTTAAAAATCCTTGGGGGATGATATCACCTGACCGCCCCGTGGTGTTCCATTTCCGAGAAGATTTTCTTGTTTAAACTTGCGACAGGGTGACACCCTCTCCAGACAGTAGATTTTGACGCTACAGTTTCTCATTATAGGGAGGCATCTTCTTATTCGAGTATTCCGCCCGTCACTGGTCTGACCCTAAGTTCCGAGATGTTTATTTTAACGAATATAAATTCTTAAACCAAACAAAACTGGTTTTGTATTGTGATTCTACAAAATAATTTTAATAACGTTGATTGTTGAAATTTGAATTAAGAATTTGTTAGTTTTTAATAATGGTTTATATAATTTGTTAGTTATAAAAAAAAATATCAGTGAAAATTCTTTCTAGCTCACATCTTGCGTGGATACATATATGAGATCCTCTACCTCGTGTAAATGGGCCAAATTAACATTAGAAAGTATTAAGAAATAATTGTATCTCAATAGAGACGAAGATGTCAATTATTTGGAAACAGAATATGGTGGTCGAGGCGTTTACAGGACTTATCACCTGTCGTTGGTTGGGTTAAGCGATCGCTTTATATAATACAACATTCCCTATTTCGCCCTTCTTACGAACACCACGTTTGCCAATTATTTTTGAAATTTGTAAATGTACTACCATGTTCAGTAACATTTCACATATTTGAGTTCAATCTACACTATCGCCATCTATTGAGACTAGATGTAAACATTAAGCAGAAAATCTTTATTTATGTGAAAGGCTTCAACCCAATTATCACACATTACTAGACAACGCCTGGAGAAAACTCTCCAATTTTTATGTGCTTTTAACTTACGGGTTAATCATTAAGAATGAATTAATCGCTTAACCCAACCAATGACAGGTCACAAGTCCTGTAAACGTCTCGACCACCATATGTTGTTTCCAAATACGAGTAATTTACATCTTCGTCTCTATTGAGATACAATTAATTATCAATGATTAACCGGTACTCCAGGTCGGTTAAGAGGGGTTCTATTTTTGTATATTTTTAAAATGTTTTTATCATAAGTTTTTCTACCTCTTAAGATTTTGTTTTTAGTTAGACAGTTTAACTGTGATAAATGAATTAAATTAAAATGGAATAGAAAATAAACTGAATAAAAGAGAATTTACGTTTATTTGTAAGTTTAAATTGAAAAATAACATTTTCTTTTTAAAACTATTTAAGTTTAAGCTTTTAAGCTTTCTAAAAGTTTGACGCGTTGTATTACTAAGGTTATTTATTATTAAATATAAAAACGTAAAATGAACCATTTTTACTACAACTTAGATAATTATATGTTAGTAATGGATATAAAACTTTATAAACCTAGGAGTAAGCGTTCATATTAAACTTTAAAAAATTTAAGTTTTCCGGAAATTAATACTCGCAAACATTAGATTAAAACATGTGTATTACGTTTAGATATTTCCCACGTACGTGTTTAGTCATTATTAATTTTTATTATAAAAGCTTCTTATCATCATGTCTTCTATATACATATTTTTAAATATATATATAATAGAAGAAGACTGCTCCAAGGATAATAATCAATAGTATTAGAATTTAATTTGCAATCTTTAACCGCCCTACCTTCGGGTTATTTTCCGAGAAGCGTGCAAAAAGCAGGTTTTTTATTAATGAAATTTAATTGTATATTAATCTAAACTTTTTAAATTACGAAACGTCAAATACTCGGCCGCACACTTCGCCTGCCTCTTGAAAAACTATCATATTTATGAAGACTTGTACTCAAGTGTCGTTCGCACACGCGCGTATCCCTAAGTTTGTACATTTTAGGTACATTACTTTTTCGCAAGCGCGTACGTGATACGCGATATCGCAGAATGGTGTCAAAGTGAACGTAATACGTACGTTTAAATACGTAGGGTAGTTAAAATTATTTGAAAATAGCTCAGTATTATGAAGAAGGAATCTGGTCGTGTCCAGGCTTGATCCTAAGTCACCAAGATCAGGAGTAAAGGATTCTGTCCCCTAGACCACCACCGATATATTAATTTAGATATCAATGCTTATTAAAACTGTGGCATTTGTGGCGGAGTGGTGACTGCTAACTTACTACCACACTGAGGGTCCCGGGTTTGATTTCCGGCGATGACAGTGTGATAAAAAAATTTAAAAAATCAATAGTTAATAATTGTAGAATGAAATAAGATTCATTTAAGCATTATAGTTCGGCTGAATACATTTGCAGTTCATATTTGAATGTATCTTATAAACCTTGTATTTAAGTTCATGACTACTAAATTATACATAATATTATGATGAGTTTGGACTATTTTAGCTGTAAATGTACCAAGCCAAAGTTCGAGACCAATTATTAAACTGCAAATGAAGTCAGCCGCTCAGTTGAATTATTAAACTGCAAATGAGGGTAATCCTGTTGTCTACAAACATGTGGAAAGCAACGAGAAACTACCACATTAAATACCTAAGTGACATCTCATGTAATAAATATCTAAATTGAAAGTTAAGGTAATAACACTGTGGAATTCTATCGTAATACATTTTGGAAGTTTTATTTTATATTATCATTTGATTATTATATATGACTACTTCTTCTTCTTCTTTGCTAGCCTTCTTCCCTCCACTGCTGGATATAGGCCTCGTCCAATTTCTCCCACTCGTCTCTATCCTGCCCCTTTTGTATCCAAGATTTTCCAACCCTTTTGATAATATCATCGGTCCATCATGAGATCATTGGTGGCCTTCCGACACTTCGTCTATTTTCCCATGGTCTCCAACTGAGTATCCTGATTATATATGACTACTGTTAGATATTACTTATTAGTTATTTTTGATGAAAATTAATTATTAAAACGTAAAGCAATTATTTTATCCATGTGTCCAAACCATGTTAATGATTCTTTTATGTTCCTTATTTTGTTCATAACACCATTACTCGCACCTCATTCAGTTCTTATATTTTCATTCGACACTATATCATACACAGAGTATCCACACATTCGTGTGAAGATCTCATTTCTACTGGATTATTTTTACTGTCATCCTTTTTCCAATACCATGCTTCGCTTCCATACATAAGGGTTGGTACAATAACACCTTTGTGCATGTAATAAATATTACAGAAATTTCGATTTCGATACAGAAAGCGATTGCGTTATTGATGAAAGATATCGTGTAATAATTTCCAAGAAACTTTATTTGTGCTTCTGCATCCCACAAACTGATATCATATCCTTTTCTAGACTATTTTTAAAGCTTTTTTTATATCAATATAACCTCCGTATCCTGCTATAAACTATTTTCAATGGAGGGATGAGACTACATTGTAGAAAATCCAGCGGCGACATTTGTTATCCGCAATCGCTCCATCTCACCACTCATAATAATGGTATTACCATTCACGGCGACAAGAAAGAGATGGATATCTCTCTCAATATCCTCCCACACATGTCTTGGAGACTGCACAAAGAAAATTCGTCAGCTCTTTTGAAATCTCGAATGCTTTTGATAGTAAAAAATAGTGAAGAATGAAGTATTAATTCTTTATTTAACACTATGTTTACCTGTTTTAATTTTTTTTTTTAAGAATTTGTTAGGTAAATAAAATAAATAGGAGGGGTGAGGACGTGGAGGTTCTTGAATCGTTAAAGTGGGGCACGGTTCAAATAAGGTTGGGAATCCCTGGTCTTAGGGATCTCATCTCTACCGTATTTATTCATCTCTCATCCTTCTTCTGCCAGTTCCATGCTTCACATCCATATTATAATATTATCCAAGTGTTTTTTAAATTTGATAATATCCTAACAAGCCGAAAAATTTCAATCACTTAAAATATATTAAAACTTATTGAAAAAAGGCGTTCCTTTCCTTTCGTATTATTTACGAAAACGGTATAATTTTTTTTAATATCATAAATTTTTTTCTCATACATGATTTCACCAAGCCTTTTAATGTTAATAGAAAATGCTTCTATAATATTTTTTATATTAACTTACGACTTTACACAGACTAATATCATGTTTTTTGTTTTGTTTTATGAATTAAAGCACGTTTGTTAAATAAATACATAAATCAAATATTGAATGTCGGCCATGTGAGGAGTCAGAGAAATCGACGCGCGTGCATGACACGATGTATGAATGTTGAAATCGAGAGAAATATGTCAGGAAAGAAAAGTGTGGCAGTCCATTATTTCTGCCTACCCCTTCAGGGAGACGGCGTGATGATTAGTTAGATAGTTAGTTAGTTAGTTTAATTAAAATTTTGATTTTATTTTTCTTGACATGTTTCACATGCCCATCTTTTTCATTAAAGGTATGCTCAATACTAAATTGGCGTGTACATAATACTATATACCATATAATTAGTTAGATATTCAATATAATTTCAAAACTTAAGCGTTCCTTCTAAATTTAAATCATTGTTCTATTTTCGTTTCTGCACATCGCCATGAACAATAATATGGCAATCGCTGGTCACACCTCTTCAGATTCATCTCGTATTCCTTTCACGTGTTCAAATCATTTCGTTTTCTCTTCTTGCGATTCTAGGGAGGTTTGTGTCATCTTCTTTATTCCCTTATTTTCTTTAGTCATCGTGTTTGCCCAGCTCCTTTCTCCAAATATAAAAGCGAAAGTTCCAAAAAGTTCAAATGCTGTCAGAGGCAGCCTTTTTGTGAACATTGAAGTGTTTAAACTGTCAACATAATCATCTATACGTTTTTTGAACTAATAATCAACAATCAAAAAATACTATTTTATTTTGATTTAATATGTACGAGAATACTTTATTTTGCAGAAAGATCTTTATTGTTTCTTCAACAATAATGTTAAACTCCGTATTAAATAATATTAGATACGAGTAGAATGACATGTTTCGCCCTTACAAGGCAATAATGATGTAAAACTCCATATTAAATAATTAATATGAATGAAAACGTCTGTCTTCTTAGAGTTTTATTATAATTTAGACGGAATGACATGTTTCGCCTTCTAAGGCATAATTAAATTCTAAGACATATAAGGGAAAAATATGCCATACCATCTAAAATGTTATAAAATTCCTAGAAGACAGACGTTTTCATTCATATTAATTATTTATTGAACGCTAACACATTAAAAATGTGAAATTCCATAGTAATACTCGTATACATAGGAAATTGAAAATAACTTTGTTTTATCTAGTAATTATTTAAAAAATATTAAAAAACACGACATATTTCGGAGGATATCTCCATCTTCAGGTGTAAAAATATAATTAAAATTAAACAAAGAAAGACTACTATACATATTTTTTTTTACAATATTATTTATTAGTTCATAGTGTTAAGTAAATGATTTGAATTATTGTTTCGAATTAAAAATCCGTTTTTATATTAGTCTTTCTTTGTTTAGTTTAAATTATATTTTTACACCTGAAGATGCAGTTTTCCTCCGAAACATGTCGTGTTATTTAATAATTAGTGGATTAAAAAAAGTTATTTTAAATTCCTAAGTTTATTAATTATTGCAAACGAAATTCGCCGTACTTGACATTTTTGTTTCAAATTACTGTTGTCGATATACATTGCTATCTGAAACTCGTTTATGAAAATATTCATTTGTACTGTATTGCCTTCTTATAGCAGAGTTAAACAAATAATTAAATATTTTAACATGGCTTATTGAATTGATTGATAAACAAACTAACTAACTAACCATCACGCCGTCTCCGCGAAGGGGTAGGCAGAAATAATGGATCTGTTCTGACACACATCTCTTGCTTGCTCTATATTCATACATCTTTTCATGCACGCACGTTGAATTTAATCATTATTAATCATTATATGACGACTTTTGTGGCTGAGTGACAAGTATTACGACTGCCACACCGAAGCGCTATGGTCTGATCTTTGATATGTGTATTTAAATATTAACAATAAAAAAAAAACAATTAATTTCGTTATACATGTTGCATCAAAATCCAACTAATTTCACGTAAATATTACTTATTTTGTAGCTACTGCTACAAAATACTTCCCTCTTTCTAGTATATTGTAAACTGTGACCACTATTTTCGTTCTTTAAAAACTTTCTCCAGTAATATTTGTCCTCCATAAAGCATTTTTCTTTATTGGTTTCGTGACATTTTCTATACAATTTGACACCATACAATCTAACAGTCAATTTTCGAAATGCAAAACATGTTACTACAATGGATATTCTTGTAAGATTTCTGCTTACATTTCGTTTCGTTTCTCTACCAATCATTTTCCTGTAAAATGTTTTTATATTTACTTAGAAGTTCATTATTTTTTGTGCATTGTACTTTGAAGCCACATATTTTTATTAAACTATTTGTTTATTGTTTCTCGAACAATAATGTAAAATTTCTTCTATATTCGCCAAAATTTTGTGTTGTAGATGTTTAATGTTTCTTTTTTATATTTACTTAGTATATACAACACTCACTTTATTAAAAAAAAATAAAAAAAATACCAAACATGTTTTGGACACACAATCTCTTCATCAGTGATATTATATAAATATAAATATTAAAAATTATATGATTTTTTTTCACAAATGTGGTTAGTTTTAAAACATCTGTCCACTGACATTTGTGAAAAAAAATATATATATTTTTTAATATTTATATTTATGTAGTATCACTGATGAAGGACTTGTGTGTTCAAAACATGTTTGGTATTTAATTTTTATTTAATAATAAAGTGAGTGTTGTATAATTAGTATATAATTCGAGAAGTGCCGGAAGCGTTCGAGATGTGGATATACCGCAGAATGCTCTTTATACCGTGGGTTGATAGGGTCAGTGATGCAGACGTACTACAGAGAGCCAGAACCAATAGAGAGCTGTTGTCGAGTGTGAAAATTAGAAATGTCTCATATTTGGGTAATGTGCTATGGGGAGAAAAATAACACCTCCTTCGACTGATATTATGTTAATGGGTAAAGTGGAGGGACGTCGAGGAGTTGATAGAAGGCAGCTATCCTGGCTGCGGAACATCAAAGAGTGAATAGGGATAACAAGAGTTCAGAACCTGTTCCAAGCGGCGCGGGATAGAGATGCCTTTGCTGCAGTCAGTTGCAATCGCAAACGTTGAGGGAATCTAAAACGGCACCGAAAGAAGAAGAAGAAGTATAGGGACTCAAGGATTTCTCTCCATCATAGATATGCGTCAGATCGCATGCCTGTTGCCTAACATCATCACGTCCTCAGGACAGGATCAGGACATCAAGTCCTCTGAGTTGTTCTCTATGTGACTCTACAGGCTGCCACAGGGGACTAGTCAAGTGCATTCACAGCGATCGGTCTAAAAGTGTGACCGATCCACAGCTATTTGCGTTTAATAACTTGTTCTTCGATTAGTTTTTCGCCTACCAAGGCCTAGAAAACGGCATTTGACACTGTTTTGGGACAAAATATCTAAAATATTGAGCGAAGCAACTATTTATAAACACCTGGTGTTTTCCAATATAATTGGTAGATTTTAAAGTCTCGCATTCGTATAGCAGTATAATTTTAACGCTACTGTAAGATATTTTGAGTAAGAGCTTTTTTGTATTAGAACGCCTACAGGACGATGTATTGCGAAAGCAGTTTTTATTAATACTAAATAAAAAAGCGTTTACAAAGACATTATAAATAAAATATCTCCCATTTCACATGAACACCTTTGATATAAATCACGTGTAATGAAAGCATTAATTTTCTTATTGTAAAGCCAAATATCGCAAAGGACTGAAATGATTAATGCGGTACAATTCCACCCCCGTTGCAGATGCCGCGCTATATATATCCTGGCCGACAGCTGTTAGCCCTGGTAGTAAGACAGATAAGGGTTGCAGCCCGCCAGAGAGCGGCGGACCTGCATTGCTTTATTTATGAGGCGTTTAGTGTTTGGGTTTTAAGAGGATCTTGGAAATACACGTGAATTTTCGTGAAAACTAAATCGGACTGTTACATTAAAAGATTTATATTTTACCAGTACCACTACCACTAGCTCGGTAAAATTGGGAGAGAATATTGTTATTAATCAGATTCCTCCATCGGGTGAATGGAGGCATCTTCTTCTTCTTTCGGTGTCGTGTAAGGTTCCCCCAATGATAGCGATCATTGCAGCAAAGGCATCTCTATCGCGGCACTTAAAACAGGTTCTAAGCTCATGTTATTCCTGTCCACTCTTTGATGTTCCGCAGCCAGGACAGCTACTTTTTACCAACTCCCCGACGTTCCTCTACTTTACCCATTAATATCAGGTGATATTTTTCATGACCCAAATATGAGACCGTTCTAATTTCCACACTACGACAACAGCTCTTTATCGGCTCTGCCTCTCTGCAGTACGTCTGCATTACTGACCCCTTCGGTCCACGGTATACCGAAAATTCTGCGGTATATCCACATCTCAAACGCTTCCAATCGGTTCATTACATTCCTTTTCAGAGTCCAGGATTCACAGCCATATAGAAGAACAGATCATATACAACATTTAATCAATATTTATTGTAGCGTAACAAACCGTGATTGTTAATGCACATGCAAATGAACAAACATAAAATTAAATAAAGACATAGAAGGCTACCCACCGCTTACTCGAAGCTGTTATAGGACGCAGTGGCGCCCTTTCGTCAGTTTCTTTCAGCTCCCAATTGCTGTATAGAATTTATTTTTAGCTATTATATTGATTCTCATCTATATCTGACATATAAAAGGTAGCTAATCTATCGCCGTTTTACTGTCGCGTGAATTCTACACCAGACCAATTTCAGTGTGTCATTCACACTGCTATCGCCGGGAATCGAACCAGGGACCTTCAGTACGACAGTCTGAACTTTTGCCACTCTGACACGAATGTCATCGTGTTAAAAAAATAATAAATAAATTTTACGTTGTATATAGTTTCGGGTTTATATTGTCTACACGTTAAGTTTGTTAGGTCAACTACATATTTGTGAAGCTTGATCCAGCTTGATTCGACACTTTATGAACCCATCATAAACTATCAATCGCGAGCAAAGCGCACAAATAGAGTCATAAACTGCATAGCGGAGAATGCTACCCTTGTTGACGACACACATGACGTAAATAAAAAAAACTGGGTCAAAGTCACCCTCTGCACGACACCCCATTATTATGTGGCGTGGAAGTTTTACGTATCGCTTTCCTGATACGACGATAATAACTGCCGCGAATTAAGGCATCACAATGATTTTGTTTGCGTGCCGAATTTACCCCGTTGGCACTAAGGGAGTTTGTAGAAATATAGCATAATCACACGCTCTGGTAATCTTGCAACTCTGATTTTAACTACAAATTTAAATGGTTCATTCCTATATAGATAATTAATTTACAGCTATAAAGTAAAGTAAACCTAAAGAATTTTATTCTATGTATTTAACATTAAAAATATAATATTTCTGGGTTATATAAAAAATACTAATTACCTAAACATCACGCCGTCTTAGAGTTCAAAAAACAAATGAATTTAAAAACATTTTTAACAGCATTTTGTAACCCTATCGAAGCTTTGGTGGTGTGGTGAAAAATGTTTACGACATTTTATTACTAAACAACTAACTAACTAACTAACTAACGACCACGCCGTCTCACCGAAAGGGTAGGCAGAAAGAATGGACTGCCACACTTTAACCGATGCGGCACTCCATCCTTCTCTTTTTGCCCCTACGGGAGATACAGTGTGATGTGTTGTAAACCTTATCGCCACCAATAGGCATCTCCCGCCCACACTTCGATCGTCTAACGTCCACAAAATATATAAAATACAATATAACACATAATGTTATTTTTGCTGGTACACGTGTTGTCAGCTGGACGATCCGGATTTTGTGTTTTTTCAATTTATATTCCACGTATCCACCGTTCTTTTAATTAACTATCATTAGGGACTTTAAGCCATCCAACTCCAGCAAGAACATCAAAACGTTATCAAAGAAATTATTCAAATTGCCATTGAAACAAATGCACATGAAGGTTAAAAAAAGCTATTTTCTAGAAGTTTAATTATATTTTATGTAAATGAAACTAAAAACTTTTAAACTTGAGAAGTACCTATATCTGAAAAGAATAGTATGACGGTAAATATTTTCTGCCTACCCCTTAGAATAGACGGCGTGATAGTTAGTTAGTTTTATAAACAAAACAGATGTTTTCGAGATTTACTATATTTTATAGGGGTAATAAATTTTGCGTTGCTGGGACATTAACAAAAAATAATTCATTAGAAAGTAAAAATATTTACTCTCATGAAACATTTACTCCCACGATAAATTTTCTAGAAAATTTACTTTCGTACAAAAGTCTATTTGATAATGACTTGGAGAGGCAAGCCATGTTATTCCAATAAAATATATTAAAACGTCTAGAAAACGAACGTTTTCAATCCACTTAATTATTAGATCATTGTTAAAGAAACAATAAATAAAATATTCATGAAAATAACTTAGGTTTTCTGTTCGCTAGATTTAAATAAATCTGTTGAGAATTGAGATGAAAACTTGTTATGTCTGTATGGGCAATATAGTTAATGAAAAATGTCGGATCAATTCGGCAGAAGCCAAACGACTAGATTCGACTGGAATTATACTTGTGGAGGAACTGTACAATATAGCGCAAGACAGAGAAATCTGACAAATCGGTATACATAGAAGAGAATGATGACTTTTCTGCCCTGATACACTTCTAGAGCTTTCTCTACATTTATACATTGTAACAAGCATTCTATCATACACACCAACAAAGCGACAACCGTGGCTGGCTGCTTGCGCGACACTATATGTAGGAATAAATGCATACTTACCGAAAGTAAAGTCAACATATACAAGGCATGCGTTCGCCCCATTATGACGTATGGAATAGAGGTCAGAGCCGACACCAATAAAACTAAGAACCTTCTTAGAGTAGCAGAAATGCGACCCCTACGCTCCGGATCAGAGATGAAACGATAGGGTCTGTCTGTGGTGTTGAGGACAAAGTGAGATGGGGAAGAAGCAATACATGCTTTTGGAGAGAAAATACAAGAATTGCAAACATTGTTAAAGATGAAAACCCAAGCGGCAAGAGATTACCAAGAAGGCCGCCAAAGGGAGGGATGGCTGGACATCATGAACAGGTCACACGACCCAAACTTAAAGGAAGAAGATGAAGAAGAACAAGCATTGTCATCGATTTTTCCGACTTCGAATGTGGCCACATTTAGTATTTGATTAATTTGGTTATGCCACGCTTTCCTTGGTCTTCCACGACTCCTTTTTACACTCACACTGCTTTTATACTAATTTTAACTATTCTTCACTCGTCTTATATTCGTTCTATATGTCCAAATCATCTCAATAATCCATTTTTAATTTTATTTCTGATTCAATCATCTGCATTACATTTATTCCATATTCAGTCGTTCGGTCATACGAGTTTATCGTTTCCCGCACATTCTTTTCAGTGAGTTTTTCTTATTTTTATAAGAAAATAATGGGCTTTTCATAATAAATACTTTTATACAAATAATAACGAAAGACTTTCTTAACTTTATTATAAAGTAATTCTTGTAGTATTTCCGGAAAAGCTGGTGTGGTTTTGTAGCGCCTTTTTTCGCGTCAGCACAAACGTGCTGAAACTTTTGCTACCCTCTTCTTTTCGAACCACTCTAAAATTATTCCGCCCCTCCTGTTCACCAATATCAATCAATGTTAAAGTTTCTTAGACTCCGCTACCCTACTTTTTGCGTTTACTACAAAGAAGAAAGAAAACTGAAGGAACAAGCGTTTATGACACACGTGAAATATGATGCCATAATTCGTTAAAAATATGAATTTAAACATATTTTTCTGAGTAGCTTAAGAAATTATGATACATAATTTTCATACGCTTTCCGATTTTCTATTAATCGCACTAACTACGGATTTGCGACAGCTACAATGAGTTCTTAAATATTTATATATTTGGGGGTAGTAAACAGCGAATACTGTACAGAAAATAAAAAAATTCAAAGAAACAATAAAATAAGGTCAATAACATGCTTCTTACATGATGGTTTGGACATATTGAAAGAATGAATGAAGAAAGAATGGTAAAAAAATTATATGTTAATGATGTAAATGGAACCAGAAATAGAGGAAGACCGAGGAAAACGTGGCACCATCAAATAAATCAAATATTGAATGTCGGCCATGTGAGGAGTCAGAGAAATCGACGCGCGTGCATGACACGATGTATGAATGTTGAGGAAGCGAGAGAAATATGTCAGGAAAGAAAAGTGTGGCAGTTTCTGCCTACCCCTTCGGGGAGACGGCGTGATGGTTAGTTAGTTAGTTAGTTACATGCTTCTTTAACTATAACTGATAAGAAGAGTTATGAGTAACATACTGGTTTTAATAAATATTATGATATCACAAAAAATATAATATCGATATTTTCGATTTCAGCTAGTGTAATTAACAAAATAGGTCGAAGCAACTTTCCGGAGTTAATGAAACTAAAATAAAATAACAATTTTCCATATTTACTGTTAAAATATAAAACATTGATAATGGTATCACAATTTTTTATTATTATATGTTTTTGTTTTTCGCGACAGCTTTATCGTCAACTGAAGTTGACATCATCAGGTTTACAATGTTGAATTATCATAGTGATTCGGCCAAAATATAGTTCTATATAATTAAACTTTTTTTATTCTGCATATTATTTATTTTATTTTTATTATTGTTCTGTTCTCTTAAACTCTTTAATAAATTACTTGCATTTTTTTGAAAAACAATAGTATAAATTATATTTCAATTTATTAGTCTGTACTGTTAATTATTGTTTTCATTTATATTTGTGGTATCATGTAATTGGGTTTATTTTTTCTCTGTGTTTTCATGCATGTGTTACTATTGTTATCTTATATAATAAAAATGTCTACCAAATCAGTAATACAATACACGATAGTGTAATCAAAGGTAATAATAGTTTTTAATATACTCGTAGATGAAAACGTCAATTTTCTAGAGGTTAATTTTTATTTTATATAAATTGGGATTATGATTTCCTTTAATGAGGAATTATCAAATATAAAAATAACATGAAACATGTCATTCCTATATTATTATGAAAATTATATAAATTGAAAATCTTTGTATTTATCACAATTCAATATAGAAAAATAAAAACATGGCCATTTAGAGAAATATAAGAATGAATTAATCATTCGTAAAACCAATTATAATATATGGCGTTGAAGCAAGGGCAGACACAGTCAAGGCTAAAAAAGTTTTGAGGAATTCATACGGATGGAAACGTTTGTTTTCTAGAAGTTATTTTATATTCAATGGGAGTGACATGTTTCGCCTTGCTAAGGTATTCTCAAATGACATCTGACACTTAAGGGTTGCGGTCACCTTGATACCTTGGTGACCTTAGTCCTGACTCGTGTGTCTGCATTTTTTAGTTTTGCAATACGTAAAATGCATTTTCAAAATAACACATATACAATTAGTTTTAACACCAGTACATTCTCACCAGAGCTTCGTCTGAGTTATATAAACATTCTAAATGATAGTCAAAAAATATGTTCTAGTGGACATTTTGGCACTTGTATTTCAGAAATTTGTTAGAACTATTTGAATTTTGTTTCAACGTAAAAAGACTAGTGCCAAATTACCCACGAACATATTTTTGACCACTAATTTGAAAGTTTCATTAACCACGAAAAGCCACGGCGGGAATGTGACACGTTGGATTGTTAAAACAAATGAGGCAACTCATTTGTTTTAATATATATTGTATTATTATTTCGATGACTTATATTTTAAGTGCGCCTTTTTATAAAATCAATCACTCCAAGGGCGCACTAGGAAATGAATGACCGAACAGTGCAGTCTTTAGAAGATTCTTAAATTTAACGTCACTGTCCTCATACTTAATACTTACATTAAGGCAATTCCACGCCAAACCCGCAACGCTGAAAGTACGATCACAGAAACCGGCTTTATTGGCTCTGACTGGAATCGTTATGTTGTTTGCACTTGTTTCTACTGATCGGAGCGAACGTTGCCTTTTCATTGGCATGGGTGTCATGCAGAGGTCCGATATATACGTACTCTCTGGTGTCGAGCCTTAAACACTGTCAAACACAATTTGTATTTTGCTTGCTCTCTATACATTTTATTTATTACCTATCACTACTGCACATTAGATGTTCTGTTTGTGTATCAACAATAAATAAATAAACAAATTAAGTTGTGAATCAATTGTATCTCAATAGAGACGAAGATGCAAATTGGAAACAAAATATGGTTGATCAAGGTGTTTACAGGACTTTTGATCTGTCATTGGTTGGGTTAAGCGCACGCTTTATGTAATACAACATTCCCCATTCCACCTTATTTTTTCTTATGACCACACCATGTCAGACAAATTTTTGGAAGTTGTATATATGTTAATCTCAAACACCACCCTTTACATGGTAGTATATTCAATCTACATTGATTCTTGAATTGATAGCCCGCAATGGGTAAATTTCAGTTGTTCGTCTACAAGTATTTGTTTACATTCAAAATGTTGTAAATTAAGTTGTGTTAAAACAAAATATTAATGTGATTTTAATTTTTTATTTTTTAATGCTACACCACAAGATGATCCATCCGAAAATTCATTTTCGTTTAAGAAGTATATTTTACCCTTTACAACAAAGTAGCAGGGATAATTTTATTTTTCCATAATCGTTTTTAGATTTTCAGTAATTAATTAAACTTTCAAATTATATTATGAATACAATTATGAAATTTTGAAATGAAATTAATTAATCAGAGAAGTTGGCTGAGCAAACAAACTAAATTTTCGAAACGTTTTCGGGACGTTTCCACTGGGTTCTTCTTCATTGCTTTTATACAATTTGTTGTCCTGGAAACGGGCAAAGGAAGACATCGGAGGAATTTCTCCTTAATGGATCCCGGGGGCATACACAACATTTCAGGGATCAGTTCGTTAGTCAGCGGAGGAACTGGAGACTGTGCTCATTATTTTTAATGTTGCAGTTACAGTTATTTCTGTAACATGAAATGTGATTTCTCCATCTGTAATGAAGCTTATAAAATATAGATCTCTCAAAAGTTCTGAGCTTACTTCCTGACATTTTGCAAGTTAATTATAATATTTTGGAATTTATTACACATGGAAAGAATGAGTGAAGACAGAATGGTAAAGAAGGTATATGTGAACGGCGTGAACGGAGCTAGAAAAAGAGGAAGGCCGAGGAAAACGTGGCACGATCAAATCAATCAAATATTAGATGTCGGTCACGTGAGGAGTCGGAGAAATCGACGTGCGTGCATGACAAGATGTATGAATGTAGAGGAATCGAGAGAAGTATGTCAGGACAGAACAGTGTGGCGTTCCATTCTTTCTGCCTACCCCTCCGGTGAGACGGCGTGATGGTTAGTTAGTTAGTTAGTTAGTATTATAATATTTTCTGATAAACATATAAATAACTTTTATATCTTTTATATTCGCCTTCACTTTGTGTCGTGAATACATATTTGTATAAGTTAAGGCAGATGATTGTATCATGAATAAAATTAAAAAAAGGATCCCTTAGATGGTTTGGACATATGGAACGAATGGATGAGAGTAGAATGGTTAAAAAGTTGTACACAAGCAGTGTGAGTGGGAAAAGAAGCCGAAGACGACCGAGGAAAACATGGCATGATCAAATTAATCAATTACTAAAAGGCGGCGACATTTGAAGTCAGAATAATCGACGTGCGTGCATGGTACGATGTATAAATGTAGAGGAAGCCCGAGATGTATGCCAGGACAGGCCATTGTGGTGATCCATCCTCTCTGCCTGCCCCTCCGGGAAAATGGCGTGATGGTTAGTTAGTTAGTTAGTTTAAAATTTTACATATAAAAAAAATAACAGACAGTGTCGAATGGTAATTGTTCTTTCTCGGTGTAATATTTGCTAGATTTTTTTATCTAGATGACAGTTTTTTTTGTCCATGATAGATTTCTCCGACAGCGACAACACAGATTCCTATACCTACCGCCCACCAGAACCAATATACCTCTGATAACACCGGTGGGAAGAGTAATTAGTCTGTTGAGATCGACGTCTTTCATATTAGTGAAGGTACGTTCAGGGGACAAATAATCTTGACTTTAGAAAGTATCTTGTCTTCCTAATGTCGAATCATCTCTAATGCGTTCCTGGTATTTATTTATTATTATTATTATTATCATTATTTTTAATTGTTGAATCGCTCTTTACATCATGACAGCACGAGCCAAATCAATGTAAAGGGTATTATAGCTATCAGAGTGATTCTCGTGACATGTGAAAGGTAGCTAATCTATCGCCATTTTATTGTCACGTGAATTCTACACCAGAACAAAGACAGTGTGACAATCACACTGCCCTTGCCGGGAATCGAACCTTTGGGGTGGCAGTCAATGTTCTTACCACTCGGCCACGAAGGTCGTTATGTTGTATTTTTATAATATTTTACCTGTACTCAATAGATGCCTTAAATTTTTTGCTGTTTGTAACGTCTTTCGAGTGAATAAACTGGTTTGATTTGATTTGAAAAAATATTCCTCTTATAAAATGTGATAACATTTTTTTTATCAATATTTATCTAAAATAACCTTATTATTAAATTTTGCAAATAATAATTAAATATAAATAAAAACAGATCATTTCTGGAGGTTTTATATGATGTTAAGAAATCATATTTAGAGCTTTGCTTTAAAATAACAGAATATTTGTTCATTTGGTATCATTTGAGTAATTTAAATCCTGTTACTCTCTTAAACTTTTCCAATAATAATAACATGTAATTTTATATTACTCAATATTGATTTTCGAATTTTGAAGTTTTAGAACATAAAAATACACGGATTAATTTTATCTCAATAGAGACGAAGATGCAAATTGGAAACAGAATATGGTGATCGAGATGTTAACAGGACTTATGACCTGTCATTGTTTGGGTTAAGCGCACGCTTTATGTAATACAACATTCCCCATTCCGCCCTTCTTACGACCACCACGTCTGACAATTTTTTTAGAAGTTGTATATATGTTAATATGTAACACCAAACTTCACATGTTATTTTCAAACTACACACTAGCGCCAACTATGAAAATTGGATTTAAGCATCAAGCAGAAGATTTTTTCAAAATCTAGTATTCGTCCACAAGTATACATTAAAAATGTTAAAAATAAACACTATTATGTATGACAATTAGAGTATGAAACAACAAAGCAGTTAATAAATGTTCGCCCTTTTCAACTGGTCACACTTTACCCAAATATTGGAACGTAAACTAATAGTTATGAATCTCTCTTGGTTGTGTCTAAAATCAAATTTAATTAAACCTTCAGCTCAAGCTGTCTATGCCTCACGTGTAGGTATTTACTTGACGTAAAAGCTGGTAAACAGTCTGACCTACATTTCGATTAGCCGAACCCCGAGCACCCTTAATCAAATCTTATTATATCTTACGTACAAATTATTCACACGTTAGTCCAATTTACATACAATTGTACCCTTAATGTGTCTTGCATGTTAAAATATTAATTTAATATAAATCTGATTTACATGTCCAATCAATGTATTTTATATCAATTCTTAATCAAAGGGATGGGTTCTACAGTAAGCTGTAACATTTTTTTGCTTGTTCTTTGGATTCTAAAAAGACTTTTGATGTGTTATATTCTCGTTGTTTTTCCACATTTTTGTACACAATCGGATTTTTAAACCCAATAACTATTAATTCTCATGATGTAAAAGTAGCTAGTCTATCGCCTTTTTATTGGCACGCGAATTATAACATTTTTATTTAATTTATTTAAATAAAATCACAAACATTACAGACATATAATTCCAGATCTAGAGACAGCATGATAATTTTGCGTAATCATCATCAGCCGTCTGTCATCCACTGCTGAATGTAGGCCTCTCCCAAAGCACGCCACCGCTTCCTATCCATTGCTGCTCCCATCCATCCATGTCCACTAATCCTCTTCAGATCGTCGGTCCAGTGGGTAGGGGGACGTCCAACTCTGCGGAATAACTGCAAATAACTATCTAATGGCACGAGTCGCGTCGCACAGACCGCTTTTATTGCTTAGATTAATTACAAACTATATGTTTTAGACATTTTCATTAATAATTAGCCCAATTTTTAAATTCATCAAAATCTTCATTTTTGTTTGTCCTTATGGCTTTTAAATATATACAATTAAATAAAATAGATAACAAAGAAGCGAAATAATTAAATAATTATCTAAACAATAATAAAAAATTTCTACTTTTAAGACTTTTAAAACTTTTAAGAACTTCTTCTACTTTTGTCTTTTTTTCGAAAGCGACTGGTTTCGCCAGGCCTGTTGAATCCAGCCGCTGTCGAAATAAAGACAAAAGTGGAAGTAGTTCTAGAAAACATTGTTATGTTTAAATTTTCATTGCAGCATTCACTTTGTGGTTAGGCATTAAACTTATAGATATAAAATAATAAAACACTTTGTATTTAACAATATAATAACTTATTTCAATATTATTTGAAAATAAATTTAATATAGAGGTCAATAAAATCATAAGTTATCTTAAGTGATCAGTTAAATAGTCCATTATTCTGACCAAAACACTATGATACTTCAACATTTAACTCTTCACACAAACAAAAAACTAACAATTATTAATTTCAACACCAAACTGTACAAACGAATTTTGTTATAAAAAGTAAGTTTTCAATTGGTATCTTTAATTGTTTATAAAATTTGATGATGCCAACATTGATTGGCGAAACAGCTGTCGCTACAAATAATAAAAATTGTGATATCATAACAATGTCGTGATAAAATGATTTGTGATACCAACCTTTAATAATATGTGATATTATATTATTAAAGGTTGGTCATGTTTGAAATCGGAGGAATCGACGTGAGTGTATGACTCGTTGTATGAATGTGGAGGAAGCTAGAGAGGTTTTCCAGGATAGAGTATTGTGGCGGTCATTCTCTCTGCCTACGGCGTGATGGTTGTTTGTTGTTGTTGTTGTTATGTCGTGATATTACAATTATTATTATTAATTTACGTGTCTTCCAATAAGCTTTTTTTGTTTTGTGTCTTTTTAACCTGGTTTTGTTTGTCGCAATGAATTAACGAAGTCCCGAAACCACATAATAAAATATTCTCTTTCTTTGTTTCAGATCCAAAGGTAATTTCACCCGTCAATCACCCGAAACTTAATCATATTTCTGCCTCGACTGCTAAGCCTGCTGTAAGCTTATTTTGTATAATATTTTGTGAGAAAATGTGTATTATTGAGCGGAAATTAAAATATTACAATAAGGACCGCCAGGAGCGTCTAAAGGATCCATCATGAAATATTGCTAGTCCTTGTTTTTTGTTTTATTAATTAAAACAACTATTAGAAAATAAAAAAACAATAATTTTCAACATCAACATGCTAGATTTGATTAAACACTATTTTGGAAACCGTAATTATACTTAACAAAGTGAATTAAGATTTTAAACTGTTATTGAAAACAAAAAAATAATAATAATGAAAGCAAAAATTGGCATTCACAATGGATTTTTAGTACCAACTTTGATGAATGGAAGTGAAGCATGAAACTAGAAAAATAAGGATGAGAACATAATAAATTCGGTAGAGATGAGATCCCTTAGACGAATGTATGATAAAACGATGTACTATAGAATTTCAAATGCTGATTTAAAGAAGTGGTGTAGAGCGGAAGAAAATATTATTATCAAACTTATGAAATGATTACTGCGTTAGTTAGGACACATGGAACGCATGAATGAAGGAAAAATGGTTAAAATGTATACGTTAATGGTGTGAATGGAGTTTGGAATCGTGAGAGACCGAGTTACATTTATTTGTCTTTTTATATTTTATAAACTAGTACTTTGTATATACGAGTATAACACTAACTTTAATAAAAAAAAATATTAGACATGTTTCGGACAACCCAGTCCTTCATCAGTGATATTACGAGTATAAAGATATATAAAATATTATAAAATTATTTACAAATATAATCAGTTTTGACAGATGTTATAAAGATTTATTTTGGAACGTTAATGCTTATGTTTTAATTAATATTATGAATCAATTTAAAATTTAAAAAAGCATGAGTTATGAAAAAGAGTCGACTCACTCTGCTGAGAGATCAGTTCAGATCAGATCCCTGAGATGAGTCGTTTTGCCCATCCCTAATTGGATTAAACCAAAACTGAACGACTAAAACGAGACCTGGTTATGCCAAGCGAATATGAACTCTAAAAATTGGACTTAGAGTTGGAATATTCAGGCCTGTAATCGCTTGCACCTCGAAAATTATCAATTAATCAATTAATTTATAAAGTTTTTTCGAGTTGGATTCGTAACAAAAGTATTAGCAAAACAACAGCGGGTGTAGAATTAACTTATTTTGAAAAGTTAACCTCGATCTGAGCCATAATTAGAGAGAAAAGGGGAAACACAATAACACACTTTCGATTTTATTTATATAGACAGTTTTTTCTACGGCATTTATCCTACTTTCATCCTCCTTTTGCTAACTCCATGTTTTAATTCCATGCAAATGGGTTGCCAATAGAACTCTATTATGTACTGTTATAACATCTTATTTTCTCATGAGAGAAGCTCCAGTGTAAATATTTTGCTAAACTGCTACACGTGATATAAAGTAAATGTTTTCGACTTTCGAGAATTCTGTTTTCATAAAAAAGGTTACTGTATCTATATATATATGAATAAAAATAAACAAAATAATACGCAAGCTGTTTATCTTCAATTTATTTAATTCCAGGAAGGGAATATGCAATGATCAATATTACGAAATTTAACCCTTCATCGCACGGTGTATTAAATTTGCTACGAACCGAAAGATGTACTTATACTTGTATAGAATATTAAAATTTCATATAATTGTTATTGTACCCTACACTTTACATTTCTTTCTATCTATTTAGGAACACAAGCCATCGGTTAGTGCTAGTTTGCTCGTATATAACAATCAATTTTACCTTTTTTGATAACTGCCAGACACATCACACGCTTTAAAGAACACTGGCTTAACTCAAAAAGCAAGTTTTGCTAAATTTGACATGAGTCGGTGTTTTAACAATAACAGTCGAAAAACACGTACGAATGAAAAAGACCGATATAGTGTAATGGAGGTCATTTGGCGGAATTTTGACTTAATTTTAACGCGAAACGATGGATAGCGTTAACACAAGCCTCTGTCTAAAGTTAACTCAATTATGACCAAAACCATAATCGGTCAGTTTACTATTAAGCGTGCGACATGTTGATTTAAAAAAATATTACAACATTATTTTAAAATTTCTTATCAAATCGGGTGGTGGTCTAGGGGATAGAACGCTTGGCTTCTGATCCAGGGGACTTGGGTTCGAGCCTGGACACGACCAGATTCCTTCTTCATAATAATGAGCTATTTTCTGTTCATATTGAAGATTGTAAAATAAATTCTAATATCATCGATTGAAATCTTTGGTATTAGTATTTTATAAAAAAAATATATAAAAAAATAAAAACATATTCATAAAAACTACATTGCCAGGTGAGTAGTTTTAATCATATTTAATAATTTATTGTGCTGAAATATAAAATGATATATTATTAAATTTAGCTATCAAATAAATTTTCTACAAACACATTTTACACTATTATTTTTAAACATCATTTCATACATTGTTTTTGTTTTTACAACACCTTATTTTGTTTTATCGAACCGGCGTTTCCGCTTCCGCCGGAGCTTAGCTAACGTTAAAAAACAAATGAGTTTAAAAACATTTTGAACAGCATTTTGAAACCCTGTTGAAGCTTTGGCGGTGTGGTGTAAAATATTTACGACATTTTATTACTAAACAATGATTACATTTTTACTTTTTTGTATGCAACAGGTCGTTTGGACTAAATTACTGCATACAATTGATTTTTAGCTATTATATTATGGTGAAGCTTGGAGCTGGCAAAAGAAGGATGAAAGCTGGATAAACATCGTAGAAATGAGGTCATTAAGAAGAATGTGCGGGAAAACGTTAAATGATAGATTACCGAACGATGAAATAAGAAATAAATGTAAGAAAAGTAAAAAAAAAATTAAAAAAAATGATACTTGAGATGGTTTAGACATATGGAACGAATGGATGAGAAAATAATGGTTAAAAAGTTGTACACAAGCAGCGTGAGTGGAAAAAGAAGCCGAGGTCAACCGAGGAAAACATGGCATGACCAAATTAATCAATTACTAAAAGGCGGTCACAATCGAAGTCGGAATAATCGACGTGCGTGCATGGTAAGATATGTGAATGTAGAGGAAGCCCTAGAGGTATGCCAGGACAGAGCGTTGTGGCGATCCATCCCCTCTGCCTACCTTTTCGGGGAAACGGCGTGATGGTTAGTTAGTTAGTTAGTTTTTAATATATTAGCATTCATTATATGGGGAAGATTTGTAGGCTTTCTTTGAAATGCGTTTTTTTTTATCTCTATCCAGCACTGTAACCCTGGCGGTAAAAAGAGTCTTTGTATTAATAATACAATTTTTTTCTTTTATAATACATTTAAAACCTGAAAAGGTAACGAAAGAACAGCTAAAGGATTCATTGTACAACCTGAAAAACTGTGGAATTCCTCTTTCATGGTTTCTCACAAGTAAACAAAATGGAGAACTCCGTTTCCGAGACTAGCTCGGGTCTCTCGCGGAAAATGAATAGCAAATGTCGGGTTATATGGCATAGTATTAGTGACGTGGCATATGAATCAACGGATCTTTTGTTCGGTATCCAGAGAAGAAGCCAACAATTATATAATGTATGCGCGGCATAAAGTACTCAAAGTTTACAAGCAGCTTTCCTCAGAAATGTATGCTATTTCTTGCGGAATTCATCTTACAAACTCACAATGGGAGGACATGACATAGGAAATTGATTTCGGGAAGAGTCATTCATAGTCAAAGTAAGAAAGCGCAATTGCTAGCTAATTTCTAGATAACATTTTAAAAAATCATATAAGATTGATAGGGATCAATCCGGGCGACCAATGAAACGAACGTTCCTTTTGACACAGCTTATTTATTAATGAAGTTGCAACAAACAATGTATTCTCAGTATACGGTCATTTTCATTTTAATTTATTTTACATTTATTTTGATAAAAATCACAAACAATTAATCAATTCAAATAATTCCAAATCGTTTGCAATCACATTGGTCCTTATATCTATCGTCCTGTCTGGCGGCGAGGTACCCCAGAAATTCCTCAGGGTGATGGAGCAGTCAGTAGTGCAGTCATATTCCAGGTGGACGGACCTGCCACTGCAAAAGCTCGATTTCCGAAATTTGTTCCGGCGTTATTAAAAATAATCGAAAACAATTCTGTAGTTTGTTTTTACAGAACTTGATTTTGTAATTTTAAATGTACCGGTTTTGCTCCCGCCGGAACTTCGTAGAGGTTATACGAGTATAACAAACTGATCTGTATTGTTGTTTGTATTCTCGGTGGGAGCAAAACCGGTTAGTTAAAAAAATCAAGTGTAAAAACCAAGAACACAAATGTTTTATATTATTTTTGAAGATTTTATAGTTAAGAAGATATAAATTAACTATGTCAATGGAATACGTAGTCGAGGATATATCGTCGGTTCAAAGGTAAAACTCATTAAGTGACATTTTGAAAAAAATTTTTTTGTTGCATTTTCTGTATCAGACTTGTGAATTCTACGTCAGAAAATAATCACCAAGTGTATTTATTAAAAACAACAGTTATTTTTTAATAAAAACACATGGTCATTATTTCCTGACGTAGAATTCACAAATCTGATACAGAAAATGCAAAAATCAATTTTTTTTACCAAAATGTCACTTAATGAGTTTTACCTTTGAACCAACGATAATAATAATAATAATAATTAGGCTAATTTGTATAGCGCCGTTTTCGTGAATAGCTCACTTCAAAGGGGCTTATATGGTATGATTAAATTAATCATATTTAAAAGACCACGTTAGAAAGCTGTAAAATAAATATACGTGTACGAATGTAGATGGATTCTAAAGGTTTGTAATTCTATAGAACAAAATGAGCGTGATAAATAAAATAACAAGTGAAAAAAAATATTTTTTCAAAAATTTACAGAGATTTTAACGAATTACAGCCACTTAACATTAAAAAAAAACATTCACAATTTTCAGTTAGTATCGAGTACTGCAATTTGAATCATTAAAACGTTTAAAATTTCTACTGAATATTATACAGGTATTTCAGATATTTTCTGAATCGCCGAAATAAATAAATTTAAAATTTAAAACAGTATTTTTAGTAAGTGTGTACGTTTATTATTTAAATTATGTATCTATGAATTTATCATTAAAACGGAATTCGAGGCTGTATTCATAATTAGGCTGAAATATATTTCTTGTATTAATGAAGTATCATCATTAAGGGTCCAAAAATGTTCAGTGGCCAGTAAAGGGCTCTTGGTGCGGGCAGAAAGGTCAAGAGGCGAATCATTAGAAGATAGAAAATTTAATAATTTTTCACCGAAAATACTCGACCCATTTATAACTAATTCATAATTAAAACAGAAAAACACTATTTGAAAATATTAACTAATTAAAAACCATAAAGCTTATTTTGCTCTTGAGGGATAGCTTGAAAGAATAAATCTTCCAAGTAAGACTAATCTATCCCAATACATAATAAGAATCGAATGCCAACACAGCAAAACACACACACTTGTCAATTTTTTTTCTAATTATTATTACTTTGGTTTCGCGATATTTTCCGTGGTCTATCTCTTTTTATACTTGTTTGTTTCATCTTCTTACGGCAAAGAGCTGGCTAACCAGTCGAAATTAATCCACATTGAGTGTAATAAAACAAAATATTTATAAAATAAATATCATAATACAATAATAATCATAATACACTTTTAGTAATTTGTATTAACACCACTTTATCCGTCACGTTGCCATGTGGTCAATTGAGTTTCCACTGCCAATTTAAAATTGATTTTCTTAAAACCTATGGACCCTAATATTATGAAAAAAAATTGTAATCCTCCATTGAAGTGTTCTCAATATTTCGTAATAAAAAAAAAAGCAAAAAATTACTTCCTTCATCCAAAAAAAAAATTTTTTTTAAGACTGCCCTCACCTTCATTCGTGTTAAGGTAGAATTTGTTTTGCTATTTACAACTTTATCAAAAGTGACAAATACTTACTCACTGTTTTGAACGTATTATAAATTATATGTTTGGCCTTTTCTCATAGGTACGTAATAATACCGACTGTGGACGGAAACGCAGCACGCAACTTAATAATATAAGAACTGTGAAAATATCAACACTTTACCAAAAGGGACAAATATTAATACGTACTCGTTGTCTTGAACGTACTATACATTTTGCCTAGGTGCCTTTATCATACGTAAAATTATAGCGCCACGGCGCGGCGGGGCGAGACAAGTTCATACTTGGTGTCAGTTGTTCATATGCTGTCTCGCATTCTATATCAGAAATCGCATGGTTCCAGAAAAAAATTAATAATGATATGTTTTTCAAATAATCCATGTATGTTATAGATATCGATCTATTTCTAATGAAATTCCCTACAAGATGACATAAATTAAATTTTGATTCATCGAGTCATATGCTTGATATTTAGATAAAGTTAGCGGTAAACTGAATTGACCACATGGGAGCGAGCGTTTTGTTTTGAACACGGTACGTTAAGGGTTATTTGGTAAAACCAACCGGTTTCGCTCCCGCCGGAGCTTTGTCAGGGTGAGAGAGTAAACTGTTTACTTTCTTACCCTGACAAAGCTCCGGCGGGAGCGAAACCGGTTGGTTTTACCAAATAAAGTGGTGTTAATACAAATTACTAAAAGTGTATTATTATTTTATTGAATAATGTCACACCACAAATCAAGTGCTTCATACGAAAGTTTAAAACATTTGTAATAAATGTGTTATTATTATTATTCAATATTAAGGACGAATTTCTATCGAAAACATTCTTCTTCTTATTCTCTTTTAGACCCTTGATTTGTTCCTATAAAGCAGGCTGGCCTATCCTAGAAAGGACTCCCAGCTATCCCTCTATGTTTTGATGGTCTTTCAGGGGGATGGTTGCCAACGGGGGACTGATTAAAAAAAAAAAAAATTGAATAACACTGTTTCTTCCATTTAAAAAAAAAGTGGAAACTATTTTACTCGGCATGTTGGAGTTGTCTACCTTCCACGGAAATAACAAATGTACATAAATATCAAGTTATTCCATTAACAGATATTAGAATCTTCATCTCAGATGCTAGATTCTCAGCAGACCATTGGTTCGTATAGTGTCGACCCAAGTTTCTACAGCATACGTCATGATAGGTCGCATGCGTGTCTTATGAATTCTGACCTTGCTCTCAATACACATGTGATTAATATTTTTAATTGAAATTTCTTTGTAGACGTTCATTTTGAATAATGAAAACAAAAAAAAATTGACAGAAATTTTCTTTATTATTATATCTTTAGGGTGCTTTCACTTGTGTTTATCGTCGACCGGTTTCGGCAGCGTGCTGCCATCTTCTGGTCTGAGTGAGATAGACACAAGAAGACCGCAGCAAGCTACCGAAACCGGTCGACGATAAACACAACTGGAAGCCTACTAAATAAATAATAATAAATACATTTTTGTATCCATTTTTTTTTGTTTTCATTACACATGTGATTGTTTTCCATACCAAATTCTTTAGAATTCCTGGTGTAACAGAACCTTTGTTGACTTGTTTTTATCACAGTCATCATTTATAAAATTTTCTTAATTATTTCAGTAAAATCATTCGTATATTTAATTATTACAATTTTTATTTTATAAACTATTTCTTTTGGCATCCCATAAAAAAATTAAAATACGACAATTTAAACTTCATATTAAATAATAATTAAATAAAACAATATTTTTATAAATAACTTCCACTTATTGCCTTTATTTCACAGCAACGGGTTTCGCCAGGTTTGCGCCCATCGATAGACTGGATATAAAACGTCGTTTTATCATATTTAATTATTATTAAAAATGAATTTAATATTATTTTAAGAGTTTTCATGAAAATTATTAGATTATCTAATTACTACACATTTTTTATTTAAACTATTTTAGTTGGCATCCCTGTGAAACATTTACGTAGGTCCTTATTCTCTTCAACACATTTTATTCCCCTTTACATGTCCTTTGACACTGCCAGGATCGTTCATTTCTCTTTGTTCCATAGTCATTACCACCAATTTCCTTTGTATTAACCCACTCCATGCAAAATGGCACGATTTTGAAACTGTTTCGCGAAGGGTCATGCGTAAAAGCTCCGTTTCATTTAGCCCTGACGGTAATTTTCCTGTGTGACTATTTTTATCCTTTTTACGAGCTTTGCAATTTTACAGCGAAGTTTCGTTCCGGTCAGTTCTTTACAAAGGGATGCTGTATGGAAACGAGATGATTTGAATAAAAGAAGAATTAAAAAGAAAAAAACTTCTGCGAATCTCCAATTTCGAGTTGATTCACTCTGCATTTTGATTATCCTGTTGAGCTTTTTTTGGAATAAAAACATTTTTGTCGCATGCTTTCTATACAACATATTTATTATAAATGAAAAAGTGAAGAAGTTTAAAGTGATGGTGTATGAGAAGGGAGAATGTATGATTTATCATACATTATTCATATGATATATGAAGAATGTATGCCTGTCTAAAAAATCTAAAACGGCAGTGCACATGGTGTTCTTTTACCGACCCTTATGTATGTGGCAACAAAAATAAAAGTGGAATAAACGAGATCTCTTAGACGAATGTGTGAAATCTGTGAATGATTAAATATAAGATGTATGTATGAGTGTCCAACAAAATTATAATAAGTGAATGTAGTGCGAATGAAAGTGTTATGAAAAAAATAATGAAAGAAACATTATATGGTTTGGAAACATGGAGATACTGAATTAATAATAAAAAAGTATTTGTTGACGATATAAAGTATTTGTCCTGGGTTCGATTTCTTGTGATGGCAGTGTGATTATCGCCCTGGTTTTGGTCTGGTGTGGAATTTACATGACAATAAAATTGCGATAAATTAGCTACCAATCACATATCATAAGAATAAATAATAAAAAAAAATTAATGCAGTAATCGACTTCAGACAACCTATTGTATGTAAAAAAATAAGTTAATGTTAAAATTGTGCGCACCGCCTACTATAAAACTGACATAAAAAACAACAACAACAAACCATCATGCCGTTTTCCCGTAGGGGTAGGCAGAGAGAATGGACCGCCACACTACTTTATTCTGGCACACCTCTCTAGCTTCTTCCACATTCATACAGCGAGTCATACACACATGTTAATTCTTCCGACATCTAACATGACCAGCTTTTAAAATTTGATTAAATTGGTCATGCCATGTTTTCCTCGGTCTGCCTCGACTCCGAACTCCTTTTACATCATTAACTGACATAAAAGACTTACGAATTTCCATTATTCATATTTCATAATAATGTATCATATTTTAAATACTTTCCGTGTCTCCCCAACGTTGACTATCACCCTTGAGTAGGCCTCCCCGTCCTGGGCAGCTCGGAACAGCTCCCCCACGGTCCTCAGCCCCGTCCACTCTCGGATGTTCCTCAGCCAGGAAACCCGCCTTCTCCCAACACCTCGTCGACCCTCAATCTTACTCTCCAAGATCAGATGTAATAGTGCGTACTTTTCGCCTCTCAGAACATGGCCAAAGTAGGACACCTTACGGACTTTGATGTTGCTCAGCAACTCTCTGTCAACTCTAGCTCTATGGAGAACGTTTGTGTCTATTTATATTATTTTCAGTAAATTTACGCTGTATTTTAAATCGGTGACATGTGGGTTTAATCGCTTTCAAACAAAACCAAGTATATCGGCTAAAGGAAATAAATAATATTAATAAACCGAGGATACATCTCAAAATGCGAATTCCTAAAATTCCTCCAACATGTATTATTTGTCCTTTTCTGCGTACGGAATAAAGAAAAACATTACGCAGTCAATTTCCCCTCTTCTGCTACACCGTGGAAGGGGATATCTCTCTTGCGAATGACAGCCTGGAAACTATCCCCAATAGGGCATGGTGGGAAAAAGCATCTGATGCCTAGGCAGTAAAATTTTCTGATAACATTTTAATACTGCTTCGCTTAAAAATGAGGTAAGATTCGGTTAGGCGCCGTCTTCCGAAAGGGGTAGACAGAAATAATGGACCACAATACTTTTCTTTCTTGATACACTTCTCTTGCTTCCTCAACGTTCATACATAGTATCATGCACACAAGTTGATTTCTCCAATTCCTCAGGAATTTTTATTTTGATAGTTTTCATTTTGGATCCACCCTTTTCATGAAAGACACTATTTGAAGTTGTGAGAGTTATTCCTCAATATTATCAAGACTAAGACTTTTTAGACCTATCCAAAAAAGCTAAAATGCAATGCACAATGGTGTTCTTGTACCGACCCTTATGTATGGAAGCAGAGCATGGAACTGGCAAAGTAAAGATGAAAGTAAAATAAATACACTAGAAATGAGATCTGTGGTGGATACTCATATTAAACTTAATTAAAGAAGGATGAAAGTAGAATAAATGCAGTAGAAATGAGAACTCTGCTACTATAATTACAGTAACTAAAAATAGTTAGTAAGTAAAAATAATCTAACGTTTTATTTTTTAGAGTTACCATGATGTAGCTACCCTTGGAATTTAATTGTTTGGCAGCAGTAGGCATTAATAAAAGTTACAAAACATAAATAAAGCACTTTGAAAATGCATTTGCAAAGAAAAACGTCACTATAGGAAAACATAATAAAACTTATAATAGAAAACAGATGTTTTCATCACAATTAAATATTCAACATAGAGTTGAACACGATATTTCAAGAAACAATTAATTTGTGGTAATTGCATCATGTTGGTTTGTTAATTGAATAGTTTTGTTTTAGGTAACTTATGATAATAAATTTCGTCATCTTATGATTAGGTTCCATTTCATATGTATTACATATGAAAAACTTATTCTAAAGATACGTGAATTTGGTGAAAAATAATTCTTTCGAATCAAGAACTTAATTTGTGGTGTGGCATATTAAAAATATATATCATTTATGTACGATATTTTTACACTATGTCATATATGTTTTTTCGAAACAGCTTCATCAGGGTTAAAAAACAAACTATTGTTAATCAGTTTGTTTTTGTAGCCCTGACGAAGCTCTGGCGGGAGCGAAACCAGTTGGTTCCATGAAACCGAACAATGTAGTGTGAAAACAAAGCACCTAATTGTTATAAAATATATTTTAATAATAATGTATCAAAAAATTACATAAAAGCAAAAACATATTCACATTGAGACAGCTCAACCCTAAAAATAACCACGTTTTAAATCTTAGATAGTTGATATTAAATGATAGGTATTATTCTCGATGCTTTTTTGTCGGTGACCCATCCCTATCGCCGGAAAAAGGGAGTGAAAATTGCGAAAATCCATATCGTAAATAAATGTTTATTCCCGCACGAAAAACAATTTCTGCCATGTCAGGAAAAGGGACAGTTTTTATTTTGGATCCACCCTTTTTCATGACGGACACTATTTGAAGTTGGGAAAGTACGCACACCGCCCCTTGTTTGGGGGTTATTAAATTCATTATAAGCACGGCTGATTGTAATAAGTTTAGAGTCTCGAGTTTTAGAAGTCGGGGCAGATTTGAGTGCGTATTTAATTTTGAATCCTTAAAGTGATTTTAATTGAAATATTCTGACAAATTATATACGTATGTTGTGTATACTTTAATCTAGCAGTGCGTTAATGGCGGTAGCCTTTCACATTGCGTTATAAAGATCTTCTGCTTAATGCTTAAATCTAATCTTCATAGATGGCGCTGGTCTGTAAATTGAAACTGACATGTGAATTGTGGTGTTGGATATTAACATATATACAACTTCCAAAATTTGTCAGGCATGGTGGTCATACAAAAATGTGGAATAGGGAATGTTGTAATTACATAAAGCGTGCGCTTAACCCAACCAATGACAGGCCCTAAGTCCTGTAAACGCCTCGATCACCATATTCAGTTTCCAGTTTGCATCTTCGTCTCTATTGAGATAAAATTGATCTTTAAATAACTATTCATTCATAACCACAAAAAAATACCGTACTAAGTGGCGGCGGACTCGAACAAAAATGTTTTTTACAAGGTAATAATGAATGCTTTATCACGGATTTATTATTTTATATGTAGGCACAAAGAATTAAATAAAAGTTAAAGTTTCCGATTTAGTTAATACTATTTAGTAATTTATTTAAATTTAACATTTTGAATGTATCAAATACTTATTTTTTCATTTTCTGCTTTATGCTTACACTTATATTAATAGAGGGCGCTAGTGTAGATTAAACTAAAACGTGTGAAGTGTTTCTCAACATTGTAGCATATATGTATACATCTTCCAATAATTCGTAACCATTATTTCCTTATACATGCGTTCCACATGTCTAAACCAACGCAGTGATCCTTTCATAATTTTGTTCATAATACTTTCTTCAGTTCTATATTCCTTCCTTACATGTATTTGAAATTTTGTCGTACTACCTCGTTTTAACACACAAGTGTTATCGATTTCATCTCTAGCTATTCTGCTCTCATCCTCTTTCTGTCAGTTCCATGCTTCACTTCCATACGCTATTCACTTTGTTAATCGCATTGACCCCTCTTTTTGTAAAAAAAGAAATATTCAGAGATTTTAGATAATCCTTTACAGATCTTATAATTATATTTTGTTAATAATTTTCGTTACTAGAAACATTTTTCTCACCCTCGCTAAGTATTCCCGTATTGTATGTATCTATTTTAGTTTCATTTCATAAAAGAGAATATTTGAACAGGACGAGACCGTTTGAATCGCCTGTTAAGATAACACAACCCTGCTCAAACAGTCGCAAAAATTACAGCAAGCCGACGGAATAAAGGTCCTTTCAGGACGGCGTGTCCTTAAAGGGCCTGTCCTGTCCTTTACAGCGTTCAATCCTTTTCATCTGAGGTTTTAATTATGTGAGATACACGGAGGTATGACTGGACACAGGACGAGTGTGTTACTACTCAAATAAAGGTATTATACTCAAATAAAACAGTACATTTTAATTTACGAGCACCAAGAACTTATCTTAATGGTAAAAAATCCTTCTTGTATTTATTTAGATTTATATTTAAACAATAAACATAACCAGATTGTGAGCAAGGGAACATGTTTTAGAATCGTAAATTTTATAAGTGATATGACTTCTCTATTTCGTTTAAGTATACGAGAATAATTGATCCATTTTCTACCTTTTATATTCTTAACCCATTCTAGTGTAACATTTTTAAGCACCACTTCGTTTTAATCTTCTCATATATAAAAATCTTGTGTCATGGTGTTTTTGGTAGCACTCCTCCGAAACGGCTCGACCAATTTTTATGTGTATTTGGTATGTATAAGAATAGATTGTGAAGTATATTTCATACTGCTTAGTGATTAGGGTGTCCCTATCCTTAATTTTTTTTCTTTTTTTTTTAAAAATCTATTATATTTTGTAACCATACAAAACCGACGAAGAAGTTGTAAAGCCTTCGAAACATATCGAGAAAAACCATCTTCATAATAAATAAATAGCCTTTTTAGATAACTCAAAATTGAAAAAACAACGTTTTAAATCATAAAAAAATCTTCATTATGTAATTAAATAGTTTTAACGCCTTAAGTTTATTTCAAACTTTTTATTTTAGTTTAGAACACCCTTAGCTACCCGCTCACATCTTCTTATGTCAGGTGTTAATTTGAAAAAAATGTTAAGTAAAAAAAATGTCTTCAAAGATGAAGAATTATGTGTATTATAAATATGCAACATAAAAAACGTATTAAAAAAATACAGCATACATCATTCTATAAGTAATATTGGAAAAAGAAGTTGGTTTTCAGAAGAAAACTTTTAATTTTATGCATTGCCAATGACGGCGAAGTGAGGGCGCAAGTTTTGCAAAGGGTTTAAGGTTGCACGGAGTTCGTGATGGAAATACGACAAGTCTTTGCAAACTTTTTTACAACGTGTCTTCGGTAAAACTTTTAAAGTTATGTAATTTTTCAAACCGTGGTTGAATATTGAAAACAAATTTTGAATTTGTTTTATTTATTTATTTAGTATATTTATTTATTTATTCGACAACAAACCAAGGTGACTGAGGTGGCTCTGAATGGAGACCGCGTACAGGATTCCGTAGAGTTGGACGTCCCTCTGTCCGCTGGACCGACGATCTGAAGAGGATTGCTGGACATGGATGGATGGGAGCGGCAATGGATAGGGGGCAGTAGCGTGCTTTGGGAGAGGCCTGCATTCAGCTGTGTATGACAGACGGCTGATGATGATGATGTGTAAAACTCTTTATTAAATCATAAATATGAACGAAAACGTGTGTTTTATAGAAGATTTTTATATATTTCTTTTGAACGACAAGTTTCATATAATAAAACTTCTAGAAAACAGACATTTGCATTCGTATTAATACTTTCACTCGTACATGACATGATATCTGTATTGAAGCAATGTAAAGTAAGCCTTTCTTTCGTGGGTGTCAGTGAAAAGTGTCAAAGTTATCTTATCTCTAGTAATCCGAGGATCTTAAGGATTCTCCATGCGTATCGGTGTAAAATGCTAAGGGGATGTATTACATTACCCACTTGAACGCTTGCTCAATAATAAACCACGCGGTGTTCGGAGGTAATCATAATAAATACATAAAGCAAGATAGACAAATAAGCGAGAGTATCGTAAAAGCTGTACGATACTAAAAGTGGGTATCAAATTGATGCCTTTAAGTTACTTTTATGCCCTTACAATCTCAAGTGCCCGAAGAAACAAATACTATGAGATTCAGTGGCGTAGCAAATGTATTCACCGTATTTTGCGGATGATAAAACGCATCAGACCATTAAACGCACCCCAATATTTATCTTTTAATTAAAAAAAAAATGCTTTGAACGATAATATTGTACGAGTATGCAATACATTTTTTTTTAAAATTGTACCTCAATAGAGACGAAGACGCAAACTGGAAACTGAATATGGATGATCAAGGTGTTTACAGGACTGATGACCTGTCATTGGTTGGGTTAAGCGCACGCTTTATGTAATTACAACATTCCCCATTCCACCTTTGTTATTATGATCATGCGTGACAAATTTTGGAAGCTGTATATATACTTCAAATCTATCTTCCCGAGTCAGTTTTTTAATTGGCCATCTATGTAGATTTGATTACACTTGTGAATCTTTTAAGATTAACCTATACAATCCACCCACTAACGCCATCTATGGAGAATGATTTTCAGCATTTAGCAAACTACCTTATTAACACAATGCGAAGGCTGTCGCCTATTAACGTATTGTTAGAATACAATACATTTGTAATTAAAAAATATAATTAAAAAATATAATAATTTAAAAATATAAACAATACATTTGTGTTTTTAGAGTACAACAAAGTGTATCTTATGATCGGAAAAATACAACATAAATAAAAACATCTCAATTGCTTTTATAAACCTCAATTCAATGAAGATTTGTTTTATTAAATATAACAGTATTATTTTTTGTTTTTTTTAACAATAATGTAAAACTATATATAGAATAATTAATACGAATGAAAAAAATATGTTTTTCTAGAAGTTTTATTATATTTTTTGGGGGATGACATGTTTCGCCCTTCTAAGGCATTATCAAATGAGGCTATACTTGGGCGTGTTACTCTTTATATACTCTATTGAGAGGAGCATAGTATGTCAAATTAACAATGCTGTGGCTTTATACAATGGAAAAGATAATTATTGGGGGGAGTCCAGATATTATGAATTTTTTCTTACATCGGAACATTTGTTTTCTTAGAAATACTTTAATAATGAGCTACCTCAAATTACTTATTTGATTTATATAATTGCATTTAGTATTCCTTAACATAATGAGTTCCAGGATACACTTTCTATTTTCTGGACTCCCCCCAATCTTTTCCAATGTATAAAGCCACACCATTGTTAATTTGACATACTATGCTCCTCTCAATAGAGTATATAAAGAGTAACACGCTCAAGTATAGCCACATTTGATAATGCCTTAGAATGGTGAAACATGTAATCCCCCAAAAAATATAGTAAAACTTCTAGAAAAACATAAGTTTTTTCATTCGTATTAATTAAATAACAATTTTATTTTAATCTTTTATCAGCTTATTATTATTGAAAAATTTCGAAGATTTTACATATTCGCTATCGATCCTTATAAAAAAACAAAAAAAGATTTTTGTGAATATTGAAATAGATAATTTTTAACATCATACAATACTCGCATATACAATTTTCATACTGTACAGATAATATAATACATTTTACAGAAAACACACAAAGAAATATAACCAAAAAAACCTTTATAATATGACCAGACGTACAATGTATTAAACATTGGTTGCAGAAAATATGAACATTTTTAGAGTCCTTCATGACTTACGGCAAGTTAATAAATACTTTAAACCCTTGTTAAAACAACTATTTTCGGAAGTATTATAAAGACAAATAATATTTATTGAAGTAAAAAAATGAGTTAACAGAGCAAAATCAGAATTTCAAATTTGGAATACGAACTACGATTTAAAAATAAAAACATTTGAGTTACGTGAAGAACCATGCAATTGAAATGAAACATGGAATCCGGGAAAAACTCGTTATATGCAATTTTGAATATGGAACGTAAAATGTTTTACTAGAAGAATTTGAAGCCTTTTTGTAAAATGAGTATGAATTTTTGAAATACGTATTTTTATAATTCTCACATTTCTTTCAAACAGCAAACGAAAATTATTTTCGAGTATTAAAAAGAATTAACTCAATTCTTTATAGTTTATTTTTTATACATATTTAAAAATGTCTTTTTAATTTATTGTATTCTCACACAAAATTGACTCGTGAATTTTATTATTATTTCGAATGAAATTTTTAAAACTCAACGTAAAGATATAAATGAATAAAAATATATGGGAGACCTTTGTCCAGCAGTGCTAGACATCGGCTGTATATAATTAATTCAGAGTTAATATCATCTTGTTGAGACGTGGATATGTTTATTTAAATTATTTATCATTTACTTTTTTTAATATAAAATAGACAATTGTTTAGGCCGAAACACTGTGATACTTCAACAATGTTAACTGTTAAATTTACAACACTGTTATAATAGATTACTATACAAATGTTAAGAATGTCGCGACACAACAACGGCGAAACAGCTGTCGCCACATTCTCAAAAAATTTTAACAAAAAAATGTGATATTAAAACAGGGTTGTAACTTTTTCAGTTAATTTTTATGTAAACTTATTTAAACAGCTTGTGTCGTCTACTGCTGGACATAAGCCTCCCCCATTTTTCTCAGTATATTTCAATCTTGTGCCCTTCGTATCCGGTCACAAGCATTTTTTTAATGGCATTAGAGTCGTGTGAGGGGTCTTACTTTGCTTCTTCTATCCTGGCGAGGTTTTTACTCCACAACCCTTTTGGTCCATCTTCGGTCAACGAGTATAGCAACATGTCTCACAAATGACCATTTGAGCTAAGCTACCCTTATGATAACATTCGTTACTCTCAACCTTCTACGTATTTCAGTATTTCTTGTTTTGTCCGAGAGTCTTAAGAATTAAAATAATATGCTAACTTCTAAAATGACTTTTTGTGGTGTAATTACCTAAAGGGCGCATTAAGACGTTTTTTTAAATCTATTAATCTAAATATGAACGCGGCATCTGATATTCGCGATAGGTTAGAAAATAATATATCAAAAAAATATGTATATAAGTTTGGTTTTCATTTGGGTATGAAATAGAATAAATATGAGTTTTCGACTTAGATCTGAAATTTGTCGAGTCATTTATGCACCTAAAGTATGAAGGGAGATTGATTCAAGCTGATTAGTCAGCTTCTGCAAAGGCTCGATCTCCGGAATTTATACTAGGGCAACGCTTCGGCTCAACTAATCTACGCACTGCATAGGAGTTCATTTACTATTGTATATAAACAGCAACGAGCTGAAATTTTGTCACATTTGATAATGCCTTAGAAGGGTAAAACATGTCATTCCCATAAAATATAATAAAACTTCTAGAAAACTGACGTTTTCACTCGTATTTATTATTCTCTCTGGACTTTTAAGCCAGTGTTCTTTGAGATGTTGTGTTATGTGGGGCTTTTTTGGAATTGGAATCTTATGCTACACATAGTTTCCTTATGGTCGACTTGGCGTTTCTGCTCCATATGTCAGTAGAGGAAATACGATTTGGTCATATATTCTGTGTTTTAAACTTTGGGGAATGTTTCCACCGAAGAATTTTTAAGAGTTATGTAAACTACAAACGAGTAAATTAAATACAACATCTCGTTCCTAATGTTTCAATATTAAAACGTTGTATATGTAACTAAGTTAACTAGAAAGTTTTTGCGGCTTGATCCCGTCCGCAACGCCACAGGCGAACGCGTCAAAATTTCATGAGTCGTAAAGAAAAAGTGATTACGGAGGGCGTGCCTACCAAGTACGTTTTGGATGAAAATTTATAATACGTTTTGAAAATTTTCCCCAGATTTTTAACTAACAACAAATAACTTTAGAACTATCGCTGTAACTTGAGTAATTTTCTCCTCAGATGAATTTATAATATTTTACAGTGTAATCATAATAATTCTGTAAAGAGAACCACATACCCGAGGCTGTTATAAGGCGCTGGGTCTCCCTTTCGTCAGCCTTGCTAATGCACTTCCTAGGCCTGTACCCCATCCATCCGGAACTTACATTTAATATTTATCAATCGCAAGGGGATGCCAGACCGCATTTAGTCTAATATACATATTTTTAAATAATTCTAAGTAACTAACCTCTCTAGATTCCCATACATTCATACATCGTTACATGCACGCCCGTCAATTTTTCCGACTTCGAATGTGGCCGCCATTTAGTATTTGATTAATTTGGTCATGTCATGGTTTCATTGATCTTCCACGGCTTCTCTTTCCACTCACACTGCTTGTTTACAATATTTTAATCACTGTTCTCTCGTCCATTTGTTCCACATGTCCAAAACATCTCGGGGATCCTTTTTTACTTATGATGCAATCATCTGCCATACATTTCTTCCTTATTTCGTCGTTCGTTATTCTATCATATATCGTTTTCAGCACGTTCTTCTCAGCGATCTCATTTCTACGCCATTTATCCTACTCCCATTATTTTTTTTGCCAGCTTTAAGCTTCTTTTCCATACATTAGAGTTGGCACTAGAACTCCGTTATGTACTGACATATTTGATTTAGAGGATATATTTCTGTTTGCAGTGATGACTCAATGTTTTAAAAGTTTTTAATGCGGTATTAACGAGTGTCGCTTACAAAGTCATAATAAAATATTAAAAAATTAAAAACTTTCAAAATAACGAATTTTGATATAACTGTTTTCATTCATTCTTTACATGTTTCCATGTCAAATTAAAAACTCTTTTATAATTTTGTAAATAACACTTTCATTTGCAATGCATTCACTTCTTATAATCGCATTCGACACTATACAATATACATATTTACCGCACATTTGTCTAAGACAGTGATTCCCAAAGTGGTCTATATAGACCCCCAGGAGTCCACGACAACTTGCAAGGGGTCTACGACAGTTGCGAAAAATTGGGGGTCCATGATATGTAAATAGGGGTTCATGAGATGGTTTAACGAAATTGAAGCTGAATATTGAAACGCAATATGAATATCTAAATCGTTGGCGACCTTTTTTAACTCATTTGGGAAAAACGGACAGTGGAATTCAGCGGCGACCTTTTTTTTAGCTCAACAGCTTCTCCCGGCTAGTAGGATTCGGCAGCGACCCTTTTTTATAGCAATCAATTTGGAAAGCAGGGGATCAAAAATAGAAAAAATCGGCAAGGGGTCTACGGCACAAAAAAGTTTGGGAACCTCTTGTCTAAGGCATGAGTACGGCTCGCGAGCCGCAGCGTCTCTTTGTCTAGACATTTGGGACTCTTCGAACATAATCTCCAATGTTACCTCATCTCAAGTAGCCTTATATATAGCTCACGAGTTTATTATATAGAGTCACCGAACAAAAAAATATCTCTACCAGTTTTAACCTGAAAATCCATACACTATACATATGTATATTACATATGTATATGTATGGTACCTTTGTTATCCTCTTTTATGACAATTGAGCACTTCTTACTTGACAAACTGCTAACTCCTGGTCTAAAATATTGTATTTATAAAGCAATTGTTATTTTTTCATTATTTTTGTTCATGTTTCGCTTCCACATATCATCTTCTTCTTCTTCCTCGATGGCCCTACAGCCCATATCGAGCCTTAGCCTCCAGTATTCTTCGCCTCCAACTCATCCTGTCCTTCGCTTCGAACCTTCAATCTGACACTCGTAACAATTTCACCCCATCTCTCCCAACTACATCCTCCCATCGCAGCCTTGGTCGTCCAATTAGTCTTCTACCACCTGGGTAGAAGACTAATTGGACGACCAATCTTTTTGGGGTTCGCGATGACGGCATCCTCTGCACGTGACCGGCCCATCTCAGTCTATTCAGTCTGACCTGTGTGGAGAGACTGGGAGCTTTGTGAATATGGTACGCTCACAGGTCCCAGAATTCTGCGCAACACCCTTCTCTCAAAAGTATCCAGTCACTCTGCGGATTTGGCTGTCATTGTCCACGCCTTACATCCATAGGTCACTACTGTATATTCCACATATAATAGTGAGCACAATAACACCCAAGCTTATGTATAGAATATATTTTGTTTGCGTTGACAACTTTAGGGGCAAATAAATAAATATATTTTATTATAAATATCCACCACAAAAAAGTATTAAACAATAATATCGCCTACAAAACCTTCTTATATACTCATAAATCGCGATTTTGTGTTACCTCAATACGTTTTCATAGCGCAATCTTGAAAATAATCGGAAATGGGCCAATCAAATTTAGTGCACTTAATCAAAATGATCGGAACAAACCATTCCCCTGACAAGGCAGTTAGTTCCCCCGCAGGTGTTCGTGGGTTCCCATTTACAAAGTACCCATTTGTATTTCTCGGCTGGCAGTTCCGCGTGGAATGGGAGACTATAACTCTTCATGCCTGGAACACGTTTTCGTGTAGTAAATCTGGAGCTCCGCACGAAGGAGCAAGAATTATGGCTGGAAAATGCACTGTTTTAGCAAAACAGGATTACAAAATGCACGTTAATCGGGCTCATTGCAAAATGATGCATTCAGTTTTTTTAAATAATGAAAACAAAAAAAAAAAAAAAAATCTTTATTATTATGTATTTAGTGTGATTCCACTTGTGTTTATGTTCGACCGGTTTCGGCATAAACTATTATTATTATTTTTTTTTTTTCATTATTTAAATGAACTTCTACCAAGAAATTTCAAATAAAAACATTAATTATTAATTTTTTTTTTGCAAAAAACAATAAATTAAATTAATGCAAACGACTCGTATGAAAAGTTTCTGGATATAAACCAAATCTGATGATTCGAGGTTTGATTGCCACACCGAAGGTCCTGGGGTCGATTCCCAGCGATGGCAGTGTGATTATCACACTGTTTTTTCATGTATAGAATTCACGTGACAATAAAATGACCCTAGATAAGCTAACTATCAGATGTCTTGAGAATCAATGTAATAGCTAAAAATAAATTGTATACAGTAATTGGATTTAAACGATTTATTCGTATTATACAAAAAAAAACTAACGTAAAAACAAAAGAATGCGAAATCAAATCAAATGCATACAAAATAAAACCAAATGATTGCAATTTGAAAACAAATTAATGAAAATTAAAAACAAAACAAATGAACTGAAAGTGACCTTCATGCCGTCTCCCCGAAATGGTAGGCTCAAAGAATGGACCGCCACACTGTTCTTTCCTGGCATACTTCTCTCGAAGTCCTCAAAGTTTATTTATACATCGTATTTATACAGGAATGTTCTCCGACTCTTCGAGTGGTGGACATTGAATATTTAATTGATTTGATCGTGTCACGTCTTACTAGATCTTCCTCTATATATTGTAATGTTAACGTCGTTTACATATTCTTTCATTACCATTATTTTTTTTTTCATCAGTCCAAACAATTTTAATGACAAAATTAATACGAATGAAAACGTCTGTTTTCTAGAAGTATTTGTGTATTTTATGTGATATGAAATATGATATGTCTATTAAGTTGGCCGAAACACTGTGATACTTCAACATAATTAAGTGTTTAATTTACAACGCTGTTATAATATCTCATTATTTAGAAGTAATAATACACTTTTTGAGAATGTCGCGACACCTGTTTCGCCAATCGATGTTATAAACAAGATTTGCAAACAAATTTCAGTTGTTTGTAACACGTTATGATGCCAACATCGGTTGGCGAAACAGGTATCGTGACGTTCTCAAAAAGATGTAATAAAAAATTTAATAACAGTTTTGTAAGTTTAACAATTAAATATAATCTGGAAAAACCTCCCAAGGCATAATACAACATGAACTATTTAAATTACATATCTTTGGCAACACACTGAGGGATTGCGTGAGGAGCATCATAATAAGAGAGATTTTTGAGGTTGAGGATATTATAAGATGGAGCAGACAGCAAAAAAGGGACTGGTACGATCCCTATATTGCATTGCATAATCATCCTCATGGGACTCGTTCTCCTGGAAGACCTCCTAAAAGATGATAAGACAGCTGGGAATTTACCTCACAGGAGGAGCAAAGAACAGACCGTATGGCTCTACAATAAGGAAAAATACGAAGAAGAAGATTTTATAACATAAGTTATTTCAAGAATTAATTGTATCTCAATAGAGACGAAGATGCATATTGGAAACAGAATATGGTTGATCAAGGTGTTAACAGGACTAATGACCTGTCATTGGTTGGGTTAAGCGCACGCTTTATGTAATACAATATTCCCCATTCCACCTTCCTTATTATGATCACCATGTCTGACAAACTTTTTGGAAGTTGTATTAAACTCCAAGAACACTCTTTACGTCGCAGTTTATACAATCTACATGCTAAC